>MU184065.1:49163-60359 GCA_016904865.1 Pissodes strobi | reverse complement strand
AGTTGTAAATTATTTTCTTTGACCAATATTTATATATTTTTGGTTGAATTTTCTTGGGTTTTCGTCATTTATTGAAATAAACTTATTTTTTTTCCATTACATTTTTATTTAACGTTTCGACCATGGTTTGTGCTTTTTCAAAAACTATAAAGGATAGGAAAAATCGAATTAGAAGGACAACAATATTTGTTTTTGTGGAAACAGACTTACCTAAGAACGTAAAATATAGTCACTGTCAATATATAAAATACTGTCACTAAAACAATGGGCCACACAGTCTACATCGTACATCTATTTTAAAAATGAATACATATAAATAAAATTAAATGAGAGACGTGTACAATTTGCTTAAGCACTGATTGCACTTGGATTTTTTTGGATTTCGATAATTTCTAGAAATTCCCTTTTTTTGTGTTTTGTTCGGTCAGTAGTATTTTGGATCTTTATAGTTAAATGTATGTTTTTTTGTTTGTTCGTGAGTAGTTAAGGCGGTATAATTTCGTTTGTCATATTTATGACTTTTAAGGCGGTTTTCGAGATATTGACTTATTTGTCTTATGTATTTACCATTGCAATTAATACGGGGAATTTCATAAACGATGTTACTTATTTTATATTTGGAGTTTTTGTTTTTAGTCTACTAAAATTTTTTGATAAGAGATTGCGTCCTTTATGACAATTTGTAATGTGTTTTTTGAAGAGACCAATTTAGAGCAAAAACATGTAATATTTTAACCAATTTCCAAAATAAATTAAAATGTCAACATAATAAAACTGATGATAACCTCACAAAAAATGTTAAAAAAACTGAAAATTTCTTAAAACTAAATTCTCAAAGGAATATGACCAAAAAATGAAAAATCTTCTAAATGACAAAAAAGCTTATAAGCAAACAAAATTAGATCCCACAAATCAACACCAAAAAAAAGAACAACGAATTAATAGACACTTGGGAAAAAAGTTGTATATCTCTACAAATATTGCAAAAAATCTGAAAATTAGAAATGCAATACCACCAAAAATTTACGGGTTTCCAAAACTACATAAAGAAAACATTACACTAAGACCAATAGTGTGCCAATAGTATCATATGTATCCAATCACCATTCACTCCGTTATCAACGTTCTTAAAAAAATTCTTAGCAACATTGTTCAAAAAAATAAATATTTTATAAAAGATTCAAGAGATTTCAAAGAGAAAATTAAAAACTTAAACATATCTACAGAATATATACTAATTTCCCTTGATGTCATATCTCTCTATACGAACGTGCCTATCTCACTGGCCACAAAATTCATGGGAAGAAATTAAAAAATTTACAGATATTCCTCAAAATGAGTTTATAAATGCTGTCGAACTTACACTAAACTCAACTTATTGAAGATCAAATTTATAAGCAAATAGAAGGGTGTGCTATAGGATCATCAATATCAAGTGTAGTTGCTCAAATTGTCATGGAGGATCTCGAAGAAACAGTCTTAAAAAAATAGATTTCGAAGTTCCCTTCTTTTACAGATATGTTGATGACTGCATCACCGCAGTGCCTAAAAATCAAATAGAAATCATACTTAAAAAATTCAATGCATACTAAAAAAATCTCCAATTTACAATTGGAATTGAAGAAGAAAACAAAGTTAACTTTTTGGATGTAACACTGCATCACCAAAATGAAAAAATAAAAACCGAATGGTATACGAAAAAAACGTGGTCTTCCAGGTATTTAAATTTTCTTTCTAGTCATCCCATTTCTCAAAAAAAATCGGTTATTCTTGGATTAGCAGACAGGGCTATACAACTTTCTGACCCTAAATACAGAGAACGAGCCATTAAAAAAGCAAAAAATACTTTAAAAATTGATAATTATCCAGAAAATCTAATAAATAAAATATTCAAAGACAGAATAAATAAATTTTACAATTCAATTAAAAATCAGCCCACATCATCAAACAAAAACAACTTAAAATATCTCTCTCTACCTTTTGTAAGTGATCTCTCGCAGCAATTGCAAAACCTATTCAAAAAACATAACATTACAATTTGTCATAAAGGACACAATCTCTTATCAAAAAAAAATAGTAGACTAAAAACAAACTCCAAAAAAATAAAAATACTCTCTTTATTCTCTATCACTGTATATAATTAAACACACTAAACTACTCTTATGACTTTACAACCAATAGCTCTTTCAATCTAAAATCTATCACAAATCCTCCGGAAGAAGCGAGGCCATTCTATATGATTCTCGACCAGAACATCTATAGAGAATTCCACAGATCCTGAATCTTCGCGGCCGGCGATGATACATACGTAGACGCGGCAAGGTCAGTTCTATAGGGTTCTCTCCTTGCCCTGTGCTTAACCTTAAAATTATATTGTTGTAACTTTGCAAGCCATCAGGCTACCTGTCCTTCAGGCTGTTTCATATACAAGCATAATCAGTCCTTATTAGAAATTCTTGTCTATACAGATATTGATGGAAATGCTCAACAGACCGTACTATTGCCAAAAGCTCTTTTCGGGTTACACAGTAGTTACGTTCAGATTTCGAAAGTGTTCGACTGTAGTATTGGATAACTCGTTCTTCTCCTGGTTGTACTTGCGATAAAACTGCTCCGATGCCGGTATTGCTTGCGTCTGTGTCCAATATAAATTTACCCTTTTGTTCCAGATATCCCAATATTGGACTAGAACATAGGGCCGTTTTTAATTTCCTGAACAGAGAATCATAGTTATGGTCCCAGTTATAATTTGCTCTTTCTTCAGTGAGCTTATGTAGAGGTGAAACTATATTTGTAAATCCTTCGACAAATCTTCCATAATAAATACATAATCCCAGAAGCTCCGTAGTTCGTGTTTGTCGCGAGGACGAGGCCAGTCTTTGATTACTGTAATCTTTCGTTGATCGGTTTGAATTCCCTCTGATGACACGACATATCCGAGAAATTCAACTTTTTGTTGGAAAAAAAAACATTTCTCAGGATTCAGTAAGAGCTGAGCATTCTTGATTCTAGAAAAACTTCTTGCAGGTTTTGTAGGTGCTCTTCAAAAGTTTTCCCCCATTATCATTATATCATCAATATAGACCAGGCATCTCTTCCAAGTGAGGCCTCGGTGAACATCTTCCATAAGACGCTCAAAAGTAGCGGGGACATTGCATTGTCTGAAGGGCATAACTCTAAACTGATATAAACCACTTTCGATAGAAAAGCCAGTCTTTTCCTTATCTTGTTTGTCAATGCCTACTTGCCAATAGTCGAGTGTTGAAAACCAATGAGTGACGTCTTTTAATCTTATATAGTCCACGCAGAATCTGGTGGTCCCATCCTTTTTGGTGACTAAGATGACAGGAGACAACCATGGGCTTGATGACTCTTGTTCACGTGTTAACTCATTCCGTGGGCACGCAATATATTAGTTGAGCATCGCCAAATTATAAAGCACATTAAGTTCATCCTTTCATATTTATTACTATCCTAAGGATATTAACTACGGAATTATTATCATTTAAAATTCTTGGATTAAACATACATAGCTTATCAACAACCCAAACTATAATGCACCCTAAATCACTGAATTTGAATTTCGCAGATGTACTTGTTCCACGTTGAACACCACCCTAACATAACCTGGTACGTACAATGTGTCACGTATCACAGCTTCCCCACGGGTGCCCACGAATTGGCGTATAACATTTCTGGCATGGTAATGATGTACGCATTTCCCTTGGCAGTAATTATTTTCTCCTATGCGTCAATCCTGCTAGAAATTTTCCGGAGGACAAGGAATCCAGGTTGTGGTAAGTGTTCTATATAATATTTATTACTTTACATACGTGATACATGCAGTTACCTATAGTAGAATGTTGTTAAAAATACCGCAATGCAATGAGGAAAAGGATGAGTTGAAGTAATGGTATATTTCATGAATTAGATGAATCATAAATTTTAATTAAGAAAACTGAGTGTTATTAGAAATGATAATGAATAACATAATTCTTGGGTGTATGATACACACTTTACTCTCGGAATTTGCTATTAGTTAAATGCAAGGCTGTAAATAAGAATCACAAATCACGTGTTTTTATTATTTTTTTAAGATAATTGTAATAATTACACATTTATTAAACATGATAATAACAGATTTTTACAACAATTAATTTTAAGTTATTTTTCTACATATATTATATTTGCATGAAAAACTGGAAATCCAGGTCGATTAAAGAAAAAACTGATCATTTTTTCGTCATCTACGCGCTAACAAGCTAGTTAGTAAACACATTTTCATTGGTTTTAAAATTTTCGAATTTTTGGACCAAGACAACAAAAATTTTATATCGACAACCCGAACTTTTAAATTTTCTGGAAAAATAACATTTTCTGTTTCGATACTGATACTTTCGAATCCGCTAAATTTGAAAATGATCACCGTTTTCTGTAGAGAAAGTAGTTAGTTTTCGAAATATGATTTTTTTAATTGGAACGTTTTTTTACAATTTCCACCTCAAATTTAGGTGCCTATAGAAAATATAAAATTCACTATAAGGGACTGATAATTTCAAGATTTATAGAGTCATAACTGCCCCACTGAACAGTGAAAACGGCAGTTTCCTATCGTATTTGGTTATATTTTTGAATCACGATTTTTTGAGGGTTCGCAGTTTTTAAGTGTTTTTTTTTTCGCGACAGTTTTTAAGAAATCCAGATCGAATAGAGAAATACTAATAATTTTTTCGTAAACTTGCCAAAATCCTTAAAAATTATCAGTATTTTATCCAAGCCCTGGTCCAATTCTCCACATGTCTTACAATAGCCAATATAATTTCAAAATCCCCAACAGTTAGCAGAAGAGGGTCAGTCCTGACACCACCACCACTAAATGAAATCAGTAGTGAAATACCAAACCAAGTATTTGCAAGGAGGGATTCAATCCCAAAAACTCCATCCAGAACGAGAAGTTTTTCACTTCCAGAGGTACAAGTGAAACCAGTGACAGAACCACAAGTAGAAATCCCAAGCCAACCTAAAAGAAAAAGAGAATTAACGATAGGTCACCTAAAAATGACGGTAAACGGAACAAAAACCCAGAAGCAGCACTCAAAACCATCTTGTTAGAGACATGCAAGGAAATTAGATTTATGGAAAAAGTGGTCGGGCAGATGTACAAACCCAAAAAGGAGATATCGAATGCGGTGTCACGTCTCGCACTGCATGCTGAAGAACTTCAGAGACCAGAAGTCTTTAACTGGCTAGACGATGCCAGAATCACGAAAAGCGATATAGAGGAACACTATCTTAAGCAAATCGCCACCATGCAAGAAAGACACGACAAGGAAATTATGGATAAAATAAGAGACCTAGAAAAATACAAACAGATGATACAAAATATGACACAAAATGAAAACACAGAAAAGAATGCACAAAAACGCAAAACAGAGCAAAAAAGTGGCGGGCTCTTAAGATAGACGAGACTCTGGAAAATTTCCAGAAAATTTCAGAAGATGATTGGAACGAAGATGTATTTCATAAAATACTTGAAAAAAGTAACCCAATCTAGGAGGCGCCAGCGGGCTGGGATATACTTCTACCATGCAACAAGAAGCTGTCATCAAGCAACAAGACCATAAGAAGAGCTCTAGAAAAGTTTGGTGGCAAGGAAGGCTTCATTAAACAAAACAAAGAAGAAGGGAAAGTAACTCTGATGTCCCACACACTAGGATTTCCTGACCAGGACGGAAACGTAACTAGCAGCCACCGGTGGATCTACTACCCCATCATAACTAAGGAGGAAGCCACAGAGGATTCGGAGGATGTGCACATCTTTGAAGCCATCCAAAATGTTAAGAATAACATGATGAGACAAAACTTGTCTTTCCGAAGATGGAAGGCGTTGTAGGAACAATCACCACCAGAATGATCCAGTACTTATTCTCTGGCACAAAAATACAAGTCATTAAATGCAACACCCAAAATGGCCACAGAAGCTATAGTAGACAAGCATCGCGAGCCGGCAAAACTTCGTAAGCCTAGAAGAGAAGCCCTAATAATTAAAATTGATGAAATTAAATTCTCAGACATATTAAAAACCGTCCAAAAAACGGTAAATCCCAATGAAATCGGAGTAGAGGTCAGAGAAACCAGAGAGACAAAGAAAGGTGAAACAATCTTTGTATATCATGCAAAAATTTTAATCCAAAAGGGACCTCTATAAAGAGCGTAGCAAAGCGCTTTCGGCCGTAGCGATCATCAGTGTTACCTGAAAGTAAGTAAAAAAACACCCTGTCAGTGAAGAGTCAAAGAGTGTTGACGAGTTGGGACAATGGTTATCTTTGGTAAAAACATTTTTGATAAGTTGAACACTGTTGCGTCCAGTTAAAAAATTCCTTTAGTTGGGATTATTTTTATTTATAATTTTTTTTTAATATAATTAATATAAATAGGAGGTAACTGAAGTTATTAATTAAAACTGATGATGTTTAGTTCATTTTTGTGTGTAAAAAAAGAAAAATGGTGGTTTTCTTTTACTCACTTGTCAGTGGACAAAGGACATATCCATGGAAGCAAACAAACAACACAAATCGACAGTGGTCACAATTAAATTTCACAAATTGTACGTCACATTATTGAGAAATGGTTCACATAATTTAGATTAAAATCATTAATTTGAAACAAATTAAAATGAAAGCATGATACCAAGACCCACGCTTTGTGGATGACACATCAAATGTGTCACTGTTTTGACAGCCTTGACAAGCTGACTGATGACGTTTAAGCGCCGAAAAAAGCGGTAATTTTAAATTTTAAAAGTTCCTTGAAGACAAGTAATAAGTTGAGAGATAAAATTAGGAAAGTTAATGTAATAATACAAAGTTAACCTAAAGTACAAAGAAGTTGCTACTATGCCAGATGAGACCAACCAAACGCCCCAATATGTAATAAGTGCTGAATTATTTGAAAATTCGGCTGGCTACCTAAGTGGTGGCTCAAAAGTTAGTTTGGAAGGAAGAAAGTACTTGCTCAAGCGAAAATAGAGGACTAACTTAGAGATGAGGTTAGCCGAAGCTAGCTCAACTCGACGAATAGAAAAGAAAAGGGCTCAACTTTCTTTTAGCTGAAATGGGTTATGTAAAAACTGTGTTTTTGTTTGTTTATAAAAGGTCTGTCTGAACATAGAAACACAAATTATTTTTTTCGGAAATGCGTCATTTCCGTTTTTCAGACTTTAGATTAGCTGAAATCGGTTACATAAAAATTAGTTTTTGTTTAATGTTCTAGACATTTATTCAGAGCCCAGGAATCAAATTTTTTTTCCCGAAAATACTCATTTCTTTTTTTTTTAATTATTTTCAAAATTTTTTTTTTTAGTTTAGAATAGATAAAATCGATTACATAAAAACTAGTTTTACCTTAGTAATTGAGACATTTATTCTAATCGCAGAAACTAATAACTTTTCTCCGGAAATGCGTCATTTCCGTTTTTCAAGAAAATTTAATTTAATTTAAATAACTTTAATTTAAAGTCAACTAATTGTGCAATTTGGGTCAGGTTGGATTATCGTAAGCGCACAAAGAGCGCTTATTTAATTTTGCAATTTGGAGTTTGGGTTAGCTTGAGTTACGGTAAGCGCGCGAAGCGCGCTTGTTTAGCTTTGTAATTTGGGTTAGTTTGGGTTAGCTTGGATTAGTTTGGGTTAGTTTGGATTAGCTTGGATTAGTTTGGGTTAGCTTAGGTTAGTTTGGGTTAGTTTGTTTCAGCCGGGTCACTGCAAGCGCGCGGAGCGCGCTTATTTAATTTTGCAATTTGAAGTTTGAGTTAGCTGATGGAGATATGGTAAGCGCGCGAAGCGCGCTTGTTTAGCTTTGTAATTTGGGTTAGTTTGGGTTAGTTTGGGTTAGTATGAATTAGCTTGGGTTAGCTTGGGTTAGTTTGGGTCAGTTCGTCTCAGTCGGGTCACTGTAAGTGCGCGGAGCGCGCTTATTTAATTTTGCAATTTGAAGTTTGGGTTAGCTGGAGTTGCGGTAAGCTCGTTTAGCTTTGTAATTTGGGTTAGCTTGGGTTAGCTTGGAGTAGTTTGGGTTAGCTTGGATTAGTTTGGGTAGTTTGGATTAGCTTGGGTTAGTTTGGGTTAGCTTGGGTTAGTTTGGGAAACTGGCACTGAAATAGTTGTTGGACAAGAACCCAATCTAAAATGGAGCAACAAGCAGTTTTGTGATCTGCGCTGCGACTGCTTTATAAATGTCGACACAAACTTAAGAGTTATCAGATGGCAAGGAGGAGAGGGATATGTTTGTGTGGAATTGGAGAAGTTTATGGTTATATCCACGTACTTCTCGCCTAATAGAGAAGTGGCCGATTTTCAGGCCCTGATGAATAATTTGGAGGAGCTGTTCAGAAACTCTACAAAGGAAATTATAATGGGAGGCGATCTTAATGCGAAGACGAATATATTTGGTTCTAAAACGAAAAATCAGAGGGGAGACATCTTGACCGACTGGATAGCCGCTAGAAATCTAGTAATAATCAATGAGGGAACTGTACCAACTTTTTCGGGGGCGATGGGAAGTTCAATTATTGACATTACTTTAGCTACTGCCAATATCTCTAAGGATATTATAGAATGGAAAGTCAACTGGGAGTGGGAAAATTTCAGCGATCACAACACAATTACATATAAAATCCAGGAAAAACAGACCAATGAGAAATGTTTTAATGAATATACTTTTATAGGGTGGAAGACCAACGCAAATTCATGGAGAAAGTTTGCAGATGAAGCGCAGAATATATTTCTTGGTATGAAAGAGGGGGATCCTATATCTCTAGTAAATTTGATTACAGAAAAATGTAACAAAACTTTTAAAAGAATAGCTAAGCACCCGACACGCCCTCCAGTTTACTGGTGGAATGAAAAAATAGCCGCAATGCGGGCAGAATGCAGTAGACTTAGGAGATTGCTGACTAGAGCCCGAAGACAGACTGAAAAATCAATAGAAACGGAACAATTAAGCTTGAAACACAAAGAGGCAAAAAGGGACTTGAAAAGGGAAATCAGGAAAAGTAAGATCGAAAAGTGGGAGAAATTATGTCACGAGTTGAATGAAGACATTTGGGGTAAGGCGTATCAAATTGTTACCAAAAAATTAAAATTGAGACCCAGAAGCAACATGGACGAACAAACCGTGAGCCAACAAGTTGAAAAGCTATTTCCAAAAAGAGAAAGGATAATATGGAATTTGGAACAACTATCCGTGGAGGAAATTCCGGGTATAGAAGAACACGAGCTAATAGATGCAATTGTGCAGCTAAAGCTGAAGAAGGCCCCCGGGCCGGACAGAATAACCCCAGAAATTTTAACAACCTGTGCAAGATACAACACACAAATTTTTCAGAATACCTTCAATACATGCTTGCGTAAGGGCGAATTCCCAGCCATATGGAAGAAAGCTCGTCTAGTTTTAATTGAGAAGCCGAAAAAAGAAGGAACGATTCTACCCACGTACAGGCCTATAAGTCTAATAGACGCTACTGGAAAGCTGCTCGAATTAATTATCAGGAATAGACTTCAAAAGGAATTAGACGATAAAAAACTGATCCATGATACCCAATACGGCTACATCAAAGGACGTTCAACGGTACACGCTTTAAGCCACGTTCAATAAATATGTGAGAATATCAAAACAAAGGCGGTTAAAAATCAAGAATTTTGTGCGATGATACTGTTGGATATCGAGAACGCATTCAACTCCGCACCCTGGGATGGTATAATGAAAGCAATAGAAGACGGCAATATAAGCAAATATCTACAGAACATTCTGGCATCATATCTCACTGATAGAAGCATCATTACAGAACACAGTAAAATATGGGAGGTTAGCTGCAGTGTACCACAGGGTTCAATTCTCGGACCAACGTTATGGAATTTATTTTACGATAAAATTCTGCGCACAGAGACAGAGAAAGGTGTGGATTTGATTGCGTACGCGGATGATCTGGCGATTATAATAAGGGCAAAAAATAGGGAACTGTTAGTCAGCAAAGCACAGTACGCGATGGAAAGAATAGCACATTTATTAGAGGAGATGAAACTCAAAGTCGCCACCAAGAAAACTGAGATGATTGTCCTCGAGGGAAGAAGGAAAATCAAACAATTGGAAATAAACTGTAACGGAGTGAATATAACGAGCAGTGACGTAGTAAGATATTTGGGACTTTATTTAGATAAGGATCTCAGGATGACTGCACACGTAAATAAAATCACGGATAAAGCGCAGCAAATGATAAACATCCTGATGAGAATAATGCCGAAAGTGGGGGGACCTAAAAGCAGCAAGCGAAAACTTCTAAAATGTGCTGTAACTTCGGCGATACTTTACGCCGCACCAATTTGGATCAAAGCGTTAAGATACGAAAGCTATCGTAAAAAGTTGGGAAATATCAATAGAAGATTGGCTATTGGCATAACAGCGGCCTATAGAACGGTTCCCACTGAGGCAATCCAGGCGATAGCAGGCTTGCTTCCTATCGATTTGGCTGCCCAAGAAAGAAAAGAAATACACAAAAGGACACGTACTAAAGAAAATATAACCATGGAGATACTAGAGTCATGGCAACTGAGGTGGATTAACTACGACGGATGGACTAAACATTTTATTCAAGATGTCCGAAGTTGGTCAAATAGAAAATGGGGCGAAATTGACCATCACACAACTCAAATATTGACTGGGCATGGGGTGTTTGGCAGTTATTTATGGAAAATTAAAAAACAAGATACGGAGGAGTGTTGGTTTTGTTGTTGCGAGCGGGATGATGTAGAGCACACGGCCTTTCATTGCCATAAATTCATAGAAGAACGGAACAAGGCAAACCTGTTGGTAGGAGAAAACATCGGCAAGAACAACGTAGCACGAATAATGCTAAGCAGCGAAAAAAACTGGCTTGCTGTCTGTAATATGTTTAGGAGCATTATGGAAGGGAAAAGAATTGAGGAGAAAAGAAGGCGTTTGGAACAAGGAGGGTCGGATTTACTAATAATTAGTGACAATGAAAGAACAGTGGCAATAAGATGAACAAATGTTCATTATTATATCTTTTTCCCTGAAGTAATGCCTAACGGCGGTTCCAGGAAGGAGGGCGCGTGCGCAAGCACCCTCAGCGGAGTTTTTTAGTGGGTCGGCAACAAAATCGCCAACCCCACAGTACTT
>MU184065.1:0-49063 GCA_016904865.1 Pissodes strobi | reverse complement strand
AAACTGGTGAGAAGAAAGTACTGAAAGCTCTTGTCTTGATGACCATGATAGTGCATAGATAAGCATTTCCTAAACCTCTAAAAAAAAGGGTTAGTTTGGGTTAGTTTGGATTAGCTTGGGTTAGTTTGGGTCAGCTTGGATTAGTTTGTCTCAGCCGGGTGTCTGTAAGCGCGCATCGCGCGCTTATTTAATTTTGCAATTTGAATATGTTGTTTTAAATGTACGATTTTTATGTCAGTGGAATTTTATACCTAGGTACTATTATTAACAAATTTCAGTTAAATCGCGTGCTTTTGTCGTTAAATTTAAAAATGTATGCATTTGTAATAAAATATTGAAATAATTGTGAAAATTCTAAAAAATAATATAATGATTAAAGATACGTCACGCCACCCATGGTTACAAATTCTTAATTTGTCCAATATCATCTGAAATGGAGAGCTGTTGTAACAAAGGCATCTTGGATGTTGCAAATAGGGATATATTGTTTAAGGGACACATACCTAAAAATTATTTTCATTAACATTTCCAAAAATTAGCATTTTTAAACTGAAAATTAGTAAGACTCGTTAATTTATACTAGAAACGCTGTAAATTACATTTTAATTTTGCGGGACATAATATAACGTACAAGACTTCTTTTTTTTTAATTAGCATTTTTTTTGAAAAACGAAAATAACGCATTACCGGTGAAAAGTTTTTAGTTCTTGCGATTAGAATAAATGTGTCAAGTACTAAGGTAAAACTTATTTTTATGTAACCGATTTCAGCTATTCTAAACTAAAAAACAAAAAAATTAAAAAAAGAAATTCTGAAAAAAAAAAATTAAAAAAAGACATGATGCATTTCCGGAACAAAATCTTTGATTCCTGGGCTCTGAATAAATGTCTAGAATATTAAACAAAAACTAATTTTTATGTAACCGATTTCAGCTAATCTAAAGTCTGGAAAACGGAAATGACGCATTTCCGAAAAACAAAATTTGTGTTTCTATGTTCAGACAGACCTTTTATAAACAAACAAATACACAGTTTTTACATAACCCATTTCAGCTAAAAGAAAGTTTAGCCAAGAAAAGAAATGAGATGACAAAAGCCTGAGCTAACTCAACCCATAGAGGACTAACTTAAGTAGGGATAAAATTAGCCTGAGCTAAACCAACATTGGATAAGAAAAAGGAAGGAAGTAGATGAAATCAGCCTAAGCTGACTCAAGTCGATAGGATAGAGAAAAAAGAGAAAGAAAGATAATATTAGCCTAGGCTAACTCAACTCCAAAAGTTAAAAAATAAAATTAAATTAAATATCATTAATGTAGTAAAAATAAGAGAAGTTATATGAAGTTGAAAATGCTCGATCAAGCGACCCTCCTGACCTCCAAATGTATGAGAGAAAAATTAATTCAGTCGAGAAGCCTTTTGTGTAACGGAATGTAGGATCTGTTAAGGTTGACCTGAGTGTTAAGGCAATGATTGTTTGTACGCAGCTCACTGTAGATCTCGATATCCTCCATGAAATCCAACCTATTGAAGTTTTTTGATGAAATGTTTTGTAAGATCTTTGAATCGGAATGAGGACTGAAACTGTGATTATGATTTCGTAAATGTTCTCCGAAAGCTGAATTGTTTCTGTTCAAATGTCTATTGATGCGCACCTTTAATGGTCTACATGTCCTACCGATGTAGGTGCACTAACAAAAATTGCACGACAACTTATAAATACCACTTTTTGAGAGAGTATCTACTTTGTCTTTAGTATTATTTAAAAAGATTTGCAATTGATTTCTGTTTTTAAAGGATAGATGAGAATTACTGACAAATTGGCGAATTGTTTTTGAAATCTTTTGGTTGGTTTCCAAGTCAAAGAAAGGAATGGAGAAGTATCTCTTGAATTTTCTATTAAGCTGTGAGACAGTTCTTTTCTAGGTTTTTTGAGTTTTATTTTATTGATTAAAGTATCAACAAGACTAGGATCAAAATGATTGTTGAAAGCTATTTGTCTTATTATATTTACTTCTTTATTGTATTCAAAAGTAGACAAAGGTATATTAAGTAACCTATTGACATAGCAATGAACAGCTGCCATCTTATCTTGCCAAAGGAGGTGGGACAAGTAAGATATGGTGTGGTCAGTCTGAGTAGGTTTCCTATAAATCGAGAACTCCAAAATGTCCATCGCTCTATGAACAGTGATGTCCAGAAAATTAAATTTATTATTGTTTTCAAGTTCGATAGTGAAATTGATGTTAGGGTGGATGATATTTAGCTCATCTAAAAGAGCGTTGGCCCTCTGAGCATCACAATCAAGGAAACAAAGATAATCATCCACATAACGGTACGAATAAAGAATCTCTCGATTTACGGTAGTGACTATATGACTGATTTCCAAATTGTTCATAAAAACATCTGCTAAAAAAGGAGAAAGACAGCTGCCCATTGCCAAGCCATCAGGTTGTTTATAATATTTGTTGTTAAATTGAAAAAAGTCTTATGATAAACAAAGGTTTAGAAGCGACAATAAATTAACTTTCTGTTGATCATTGATATTACATGAAGTGAGAAGATCACCAACAAATTGTACTGCCTCTGTTTTTGGCACTGTAGTAAAAAGGTTAGATACATCAAAAGAAACCATAATGTAATTATGCGGAAATTGTAAATTCTTTAGTTTATTGATTGAAGAAATGGAATTACTTACCGAATATGTAGGAGTAAACTTGGTAATATCCTTAATCAAGGAATTGAGCTAGGAAATAAACAGGTGTATTACTAAAACTTACTACAGGCCTGATTGGTGTATCTATTTTATGGATCTTAGGCACTGTAGGATTGCTAGAAATTAGATTTTTCTTAGCATTATTTTCTTCAAAAAACGGTTTGAAACGTTTGATAAACCTGTTGACTTTCCTTATAAAGCTGTTGAAAGGATTATTAGGTAAATGTGAAAAATTATTATCGACCAAAAATGACTCAACTTTAGAAATATAATCTGTCTTTTTGAGAATCACTAAGCAATTGCCTTTATTCGCCTTAGAAACAATGAGATCTTCATTCTTGACCTTTAACTTGAATTTTTTCAAAGTTTTGAAATAGAAACTAGAAGGCCGAGTGTTGAATTTTGATAAAATTTTCTTTGTATTGTATAAGTTATGTTATAAAGGTCATTGCGAATTCTTTTTTTGATGGTAGAATCATTGGAGATTTGTTCAACCATAACATCAAGTTCAACCGCGAACTGCAATACATCACCTTCAGGGAATGAAGGTCTCAAACAGTGTTTAAGCCCTAAGTTAAGCAGCTCAAGCTTATCCGTGTCAAAAACTGTGTCGGACAAATTCTTGACTCTCTCATGAAATTTAAAATTTGAGAATTTCCTAGAGGCGGAATTGAATCTCTGCAAGTTAGAATTGCCTTTTTGTTTAATGAGAGCATCAAGCTTTGACCTTACTCTTGAAAATGTAATATTTTTAGCATCATAAATTTCATCGGAGATGTTATTAGAACATTCAGAGAAGCGATCAAGACCAAATTGGTTGACAAAGTTATCATAGTTTTTCTTTAGTTGCAGTTGATCAAATCTAACCTAGTATGGTGCTTACAAATTTCAGATTTTATGAGTCTAAGTTGAAGTTCTTGTTTAAATTTAAGAAGGACGTTTTTGGAAATCCTGACTGTTGCAAACTTAGGTGTGACCTCCTCCTTAATGCAATTATTCAGAAACCATATGTCGACCTGAGCGGAGGCTCTCCTCAAGGAAAGTCTCCTGTATCCTTCAGCTAAATCTGCCACACTGCAGTTTAAGTTAAATGAAGTGTGAAGGCTGTGTGCATGTACGAAACGTAGTAAAAATGCTTTATGTATTTATTAGCTGTAATATATATATATATTTGAATTTTAATCCAAAAGGGACCTCTATAAAGAGCTTAACAAAGCGCTTTCGGCTTTCATAAAACTTAGTCTAATTGTCTATTTATAGAAGTCTTATATTATCCAAAATCAGTTTAAATTCCATGACGACTTTAGTCAAAACTTAGTCTAATTCCCAAAAGAGGTCTTATATTATCCAAAATCAGTTCAAAATTCCTGAAGATATTTCGCTTTAGTCGAAATTTTGTCTAAAATTCTGAAGAGTATTAGCCGTTGAGGTTTGGTATTATTTCCTGATGATGTCTCAGATTAGATGAAACCTTGAAAATGTCAGACTTTAGACGAAAAGAAGTATAAATATCTGATGGACCATCGGTATTAATCAAAAGCTTGTCTAATTCCTATAAGATGACTTATATTGGCTAAAACCGATTTAAGATCGCTGAAGATGTCTCACTTTAATCGAAACCCGGTCTAAATTAATAAAATCGGTTTCAAATTATATTTTTTATTCAATAAATTTTGTTTTATATCACTTCAACGATTTTTATTGTAAAAATATAGAAAATTTTAAAGTATATAAAAATAGGAAACATGGGAAATTGGTATAGGTGACACTTATTGAGATATGTATAAAATTTGAAACTTATTTACACTGCAACAAAATTCATGGAACTGAGTAGTTTTAGAGTTTAGAGTACTGCATTCATTCATGCTGAATTCATAGAACTGAATTTATTGTAAAATGCACGTCCTTTATCAGTTGCGATAATATAATAATTTGTCATATTATCTTACATTATCTTAATAGTTGTTATTTTCTTATACAGGGCTTTGCAAGAGTGCGTCAGGCATCCATAGCTTCTGTACCAATTAGGTTAGAAATTTTGTTCAAACGCAGACCTATACTGAGCGTATTTATGGAAATTATTTTCGGATATACAGGGTGATCCAAAAGAGCATGACGACAAAAAGTATATAATTTTTAAATGGTACACCCTGTATTTTTTACATATTTTTAGTGTTCTTTCATATTTCCCAAAATTCTCTTCCAGGCCATCTAACTAATCTACCTCCTAGAATCCAGAGAGTTTGGTAAGTGTTATCTAACAAGCCCTGACTTGTCACGAAAATTGAGCTGCGGCTCCATACTGTTGTAATCACATGTTTTGTGCTTGTATATTTGGTGGTAAATTTAAAAGAAATACAGATAAATCGTTTGTTAAAAATTCGAAATACATTTGACTAGTAAGATGGCCGTTAAAAAAGTAAGGGCCTACCGTATGTTCTTCAACAATTAATCCCCAAACATTTATTGACCAACTATGCTGGAGGTCAATTTGTTGTATGATTCTTGGATTTTCAGTAGCGTAATAGTGAAAATTATGCTATGCTAAATAAGTAAATATATTCTCCTTCTTGTCACTGTCAGTGATGTCAGTAGCCAAAACTTCAATGTTTAATTTGTCACAAGCTCACTGTTGCCAGATTTCATTTTAAAAATTTCACTGTAAATTTGTTACGAAAATTCATTATTGAAAATGGTGCACAATGATTGCCGTTTTCTCTCTTTTATTCAGGTGAATGATACAAATACACACAATGAAACGTACCATTCGCTTTTATGTATTGTATTAACCCAAACTAAGGTCACAGTTGGATAGAAATAGAAATTCGCAATATTTTACGTTTGTAGTTTTTCTAATGCATTAAAGAAGTGAATTTGAAAGAAAAACCAGCGAAAACAAGATTTTATGCATCTTTTTTTAACAATTTTGGTAAAATTATAATGAGGCTCTATCCAATAATTATGAAGTGGTTATATTTGTTTAAAAAATAAATATACATCCATCTGCAATAAAAATATTATTTTAATGAAAAATAAATACACGAAAATGACTTGAATCAATGACATAATCTATCTCGCGTAAGGCCGAAAGTGTGTGAGAAGTTAAGACGTGCGCTTTGCGTACGTTGCTTGCTTTCTTTACCAAATTACCTGGAGCTAACCAAAATTAACCCAAGGTAACCAAAATTCATCAAAGCTAACCAAAACTAACCCAAGTTAACCAAAAATAACCAAAACCAACCCAAGCTAAAAAAAGCTAACCGAATCTAGCCCAAACTAACGGAAGCAAACCGAAACTAACTCAAATTAATTAAAACTAACCCAAGCTAACCAAAACTAGCCCAATTTAACTACTAAAAGAAAAGAGCGCTTTAGGATTGGTTATAATCCAATTAGCCAAAATTATAAAAATATTCAGAAAATTTTATTTTCACCGATCTACTTTCTTTCAAATTTACTTTTTTAATGCATAGATATATAAAAAAACGCGAATTTCTATAATATCCAATAATTATCTAAACTTACAACAATTAACCAGAGATGTGATCGATTTTTATATTATTTTGAGTTAGCTTCGGTTAGTTTGGGCTAGGTCTAGTTGGTTGTCCCCGGAGCGAGCGAAGCGAGCGAGGGGCCCTACGTGAAGTGAAACATTCATTTCTTACATTATTTTGGGTTAGCTTGGGTTAGTTCTTGTTAGTGAAGTAAAATATATTAGTTTTTCACATTAAATTGGATTAGCTCCGGTTAGGGTTGGTTAATCCTTGGGCTTAAGTTTCTTTTAGCGAAAATCGGCTGCAAAAAGCATCGTTCTATGGGACGATTAACCAGAGAAGTGATTTATTTTTACATTAATTTGAGTTAGCTTCGGTTAGTTTGGGTTAGTGCTGGTTGGTTGTCCCCGGAGCGGGCGAAGCGAGCGGAGGGCCATACGTGGAAGTGAAACATATTTATTTTTTTACATTATTTTGGGTTAGCTTGAATTAGTTGTTGTTCGTTACGCCCCCGAGTCGAGCGGAGCGAGCGAAGGGTTATGCGTGAAGTGAAATATATTAATTTTTCACATGGCTTGTTTTCCAGAAAAAACTAACCCAAGCTAACCGAAATTGTTTTGCCTAGGCTTGCGTGAAGAAAGGCTTGCGCTTCACGCAATCCTCTCTTCACGCAAGTGCCTAGTGGTTTAAACGAGATGAAACTAACCAAAGCTAACTAAAGCTAACCCAAACTAACCAAAGCAAACCCAAACTAATCAAAGCTAACCCAAGCTAACCGAAATTGTTTCGCCTAGGCTTGCATTATCGAAGGAGCAACCCTAGACGAAACAATTTCGGTTAGCTTCGGTTAGCTTTGATTAGTTTGGGTTTGCTTTGGTTAGTTTGGGTTAGCTTTAGTTAGTTTGGGTTAGGTTTGGTTACTTTAAGTTAGCTTTGGTTAGTTTCGTCTCGTTTAAGTCACTACGCAGTTGCCTGAAGAAAGCCTATGCGAAACAATTTCGGTTAGCTTTGGTTTGCTTTGGTTAGTTTGGATTAGCAATCCCAGATATTCCTTAAGATTGTCTTTTGTATAAGTTGTCGCATATTTAGATGTAAAAAGCGATGTCATTTCCTTGGCAACAACATTGCAGGCCTCTTTGTTGGAACCTATAATTCTTCTATTGCTATTGAGAGATCGATCACTACGTTGGTCTTGAAATTGGTTTAAGTTTTGTATGTCATTCATTACTTTTAATTGATGTACTTGTTCTACTGCAAGTGCTACTTGCTTTTCAGTAATTTTATTTGTTTTTTCATTTGACCCCTTTGATGCAGTGGTGACGGGTTGACTTGGTGGTTTAAACGAGACGAATCTAACCAAAGCTAACCGAAACTAACCAAAGCTAACCCAAAGTAACTAAAGCTAACCCAAACTAACCAAAGAAAACACAGACTAATCAAAGCTAACCCAAGCTAATCGAAATTGTTTCGTCTAGAGTTGCGTAGAGAGCGATTAGCTTGGGTTAGCTTTGGTTAGTTTGGGTTAGTCTTGGAGTAGGTCGTAGGTAGCGCGGGGTGGCTCGTAAGTAGCGTGAAGTAGTTTGGAACAGGTCGTAAGTATGTCACTAGGATTAGGTAGACCCATTGTTTATATTTAATGGTCGTAGGTAGCTCGTATTGTAGTTCACAGTAGATCGTAAAAACATGTTTTCATGTAACTGGAAAAATAAAAATTATACATTTTGGCAGAAAATTTTTCGTGAATTTCTATTTAGAAAAGCTTCTTTTTCAATATTTTCGAAAAAAAATGAAAATCAAGATTTTTTTTAGGGTATTATGTTTAGAAAACTATTTAGAATGTAAAACAGTTTTTATGTAACTAATTTCAGTTAATCTAGAGTTGAAAAAATGAAAATGATGCATTTCCGCAGAATTTTTTTTATGACTTTGTATTTGGGGAAGTTTCTGAAATCAGTTATGTATTTCAGCTAAGTGAAAGATGATCCAACCAATTAACCAAATTATAAAAATATGCAGAAAATCTTGTTTTCACCGATCTATTTCCTTTCAAATTTACTTTTTTAATGCATAGAAATATAAAAAATCGCGATTTTCTATGATATCCAATAATTATCTAAACTTACAACAAATAAATAAATAAATAATTATTTTTACATTAATTTAGGTTAGCTTCGGTTAGTTTGCGTTAGTCCTTGTTGGTTACGCATACGTGAATTTGAGTTAGAGTTTCTTTACCTCGTAAGAAAAGGTGCAACCTTTGGCAACATTGTAACAATACTCCTGCGTCAGATACCAAAAATGTCATGATTTGTACATTTCAGCTTCTCAAAAGTCGAACTTTGGGGCTTTTTTGTGGGAAAACCAAACAATTGCGCAATGTTTTAATGGTCGAAAACGTCTTTTAAAAGTGTCTAAATAAAGAATCAAAAAGTGGTTTTACAAAATTCCAATGGTTGCTAAACTGAAAAATTACTTCACTCCTGTCACTTCCAAGAAAAACGCGGTAAACAAAGCTTTCCCTTGTGGAAATACTAAAACAACAGAATCCTCAGCTAAAACCGGAAAAATAACCTTAAGTGAGGTAAATGCAGCCGTTAATAGTGCTCTCAAGGGTAGGGATGATGCAGGAACATGGGTAAAATGTCCCAGAAAAACTATCCTGGATCTTCCTGTCTAACCTGGATGCATCTACAAGCGAAAGGGACATCTTGCAATTTCTTCAAAGCAATAAACTCGACAATGGTTGTAAGTGTTTTAAAATGAAGACTCGAAATGACTACCAGAAAAGCTGTTGGGAGTTCCTCTGACCCAAAAAAACGTCATCATGGATGACACCATAATATGGCCAATTGGGGTAAGCTTAAACCATTTTCAGAATCTACAGAGCCCTGTTCTAAACCAGTAAACGAAATAGGGCATTCAAGTCTTAGATCTCAACTAAATATCCTGCTGCTTAATATATGTTGTCTGATGAATAAAGGACCTGATTTGGAAGCACTCCTTGCTGATGTCAATCCACCTTACCACTTAATATGTCTAATGGAGCACCACCTTAAAACTGAGGAGGTAGAAAATTTGTTCATTGAAAACTATACAGTAACCTCTTACTTCTCCAGAACTTCTATGAGCCGTCGTGGCTGTATCATCCTTACCAGACAGGGCGTGCTAGGCTGTAAGGTGGAAGGTATTGCGAGGTTGTCACAAGAATTTCACTGTGAAGTCTCTGCTATTGAAATTAAATGTTTAAATGTTCTTATCGTAACTGTTTACAGAGCACCTGACGGTGATTTTAATTTGTTTATAGAAATAATCACGTGCATCCTGGAATTCATTCACAAAAATAGCAACAGGTTCAGGTACATTGTTTTTAATGGCGATTTTAATATAATTTTTAATACTGATAATCATAGGAAGTCTACCTTTGTCGACCTAATGGGAGGCTACAACTTACATCAGCAAGTTTTTAAGAACACAAATAAAGTTAATTGTATTGACAATGTTTTTATTAACTTTGAAAATATATTGCACTACTTTACAGATGTTTTTGATCCGGCTGTCTTTGATCACCTCGCTGTAGATTTTTGGGTCCAGGTTCCTCCAAAATACACCAAAAATAAGCCTTCTATTCAATGATACCAACCCTTCACTAGACAAGACCTAAACAGACTATATGAGGCATTGAAATTCCAGGATTGGGGCTTCTTGAGTTCTCGGGTAGATAGTGTTGACAGTATTTTTAATTGTTTCCTTTCCAACCTAACAAGTAAAGTAAATCAGTTCTGTGCAATAAAAACACAAAAAATCATAAATAAAAATAAGATCAATATTGAGTGGTTTAATAATGAAGTCAAAAACATGAGAGAAACTTTAAAATTCATAAATGACATGTACTTAAATAATCCATCTGACCAACTAAAATTAGCACTCAATAGTTACTACAGGAGAATGTATAGATCTAAAATAATAGAGACAAAAAAGGCTGCTTATACAAATTATATTCTTGGCTCAGACAACATGGTCAAATTTTCCTGGGAAGTTGTATGGTCTTGTAGGGGGCATAGTAGGGGGGGGGAGCACACGAGAGCATATTAACCTCTGAGGAGTTTGACAGTTTTTTCTCTAGTATTGCTGAGAAGTTAATGTCTGAGCTCCCGGATGTGTCGGCAAGTGCTGATGAGTATCTGATGGAGCGCCCTGTTTCTGATAGGCTACATTTTCAATTTATTGAAGTCTCCCTAAAATATAAAAACAGTAGAGATATTTATAATATGAATACCAAGTTACTTAAGTCTATTAAAAATGTCATTATTATTCCGCTGACCAAACTAATAAACTTATGCATCAGGAAAAGTACTTTTCCCTCTTGTCTTAAAAATGCCAAAACCATTCCAATACATTAAAAATGGAGATAGAAATGATCCTAGTAACTATCGCCCAATTTCTCTGCTGCCAATTTTGTCAAAAAAATTTGAAAACACAGTTATGCATATTCTTTGAAGAAAACAATATTTTTACAAGTAGTCAGTTTGGTTTCAGAAATAATCACTCCACTACTCTAGCTAACTTGGACCTGCTTGAGTACATATCGGGGGCTTTTGATGAGAGTTAATATGTCAATATGACATGTTGCGACTTATCGAAGGCCTTTGATTGTGTGTCTCATGACATCCTACTTAGGAAACTAAAAATTATGGGTTAACTAAGGAAAGCACGTTACTTATGGGTAGCTATCTGAGAGACAGGCAACAAAAATGTATGTTTAATAATAAAACTTCCGGGGAATGGAGCCGACTAGACTCAGGGGTTTATTCTGGGGTCATTATTGTTTCTCATCTATATAAATGACATTGTTGGGGCAGCTCCTGATGTAAAATTTCTACTGTTTGCTGATGATACATCAATTGCTAGTTGGGGCAGTAACTGTGAGGCTCTTAATCAATTTATGACTGGGAGGCTTGATGACCTTAAGGTATGGTTTAATGCGAACAGACTGACCCTCAATAATTTAAAAACTGTTTGGACTCCGTGCAATTAGCCATTTAAATCCTTTAAAAGCAAAATTTCTTGGTGTGCATCTTGACCCGGAGCTGACATTTGAGGGTCATATTGATTATGTTGCTGGTCGACTGAGAGGGAGTGTATTTCTCCTTAGAAGTCTGTCTCGTGTTCTGCCCAGGGTGCTCTGCTGCAGACGTTCCATGCGGTATTTCAATCGGTTGCTGGGTATGCCATTCTGGTCTGGGGTCATTCAGCTCAGGCAAAACGTATCTTTGCTTTACAGAGAGGGGCTGTGCGGATTGTTGCAGACTTGGGGTACAGGGAGGAGGTCAGAGAGAGCTTTATTGAACTAAGTATACTTACTCTACCTTGTAGATACATCTATGAATGCCTCTTATACTGTCACAAGAACAGAACTATGTATTTCTCAAACAACTCTTACCATTCTTATAATAATCGATTGGGAGACAATTTTAGAATACCTTTTCACAGACTTCAGAGGTCAAGAATTTCTACTAATTATTACTGTCCAATGCTTTATAACAAATTACCTGCTGCAACAAAAAACCTGCAAGAGCTTTCTTTTAAATTAAGAATAAAAACATTTCTCATTTCACAAGCTTTCTTTAGTGTGGATAAATTCCTTGATGCATCATTTTCTGTGATATACAAGCATATTGATCTGCCTTTGTTAATTTTATTGTATTTTTTAATCATTCACTCTGTTTTGTAAGTGAATTTTCTGTTATTTTATTCTATGCGTGCTAAGTAAACTGTCTTGATTGGTGTTGTAGTGAAATTTTAATATAACTTAAGATTTATTGTTTTTTAAAATTGTATAATAACTTATTAATTAAAATTTTATGATTGTATTTTTTTCCTGACGTCAGTAAAAATGCTTTATGTATTTATTAACTGTAATATATATTTGAATTTAAATTTGAATTGTTCGGGAACTACTAAAGCAAATTAAACAAAAATTTGGGAAATATGAAAGAACACTGAAAAGATAACACTGTAAAAATACAGGGTGTATCATTTAAAAATTATATATTTTTTGTCGTCATAATCAATCACCCTGTATATGCGAAATTATCTTCTAGAAATACGCTTATATGTACAGGTCTGCGTTCGAACGAACTTAATTGGTCTAGAAGCTATGGACGCCTGACGCACTATTGCAGGACCCTGTATAATCGAACTACTGATTAAATGTCGAAGAAATTTTAAATTATTTGTGACGAAATATAAAAATGTTAGTTTCCACTTGAACACTGCGTAATTTAAAAATGAAAATGATGAAATTTCAAATTATAGTTGTTTAAACATATGTTATGAATAATAATACATTGTTAGCTATATTTCTGGCCATGAAGTTCGAGGTATTAAGAGACAATTTGAGTAAATTTTAAATTCAATGCTTTATCATTGGCATATTATGATATTTTCTGTTTCATGCAGGTTTAGAGCTTCTGTAAGATTTAGCTATATTTTCACTTGTTTGTAGTTTGTTTACAAACTTATATTACAAAACTTTTATACTAACAAAACTCTCAATTATAATATCCATTATCAACGGCATTATTGTAGTTGCACGTCGTTTGGATTAAGTATATTTTTGAAATTGGCTCCATTTTTCCATAACAAATTTGCTAAAGGAAATAGACACTTCATACAAATCTCCGCTCCCAAAAATATTGTAATCCCTTTTCATTTATTTTATTTGCCGAAAGATCATTTTGCTCTGGAACGTGATGAAATCAAATCTATTTTCGAACATGCAATGCAAAATGTATTTCATATACCGGAAATAAATTGATATAGCGGTTTGCCCCCAGTGGATTTATTATTGGCTCTGTGAATACTTCTTATTTACTAGAGAGAAAAATAAATCATTAGTCTAGTTCCTAATAAAAAAATAATTGACGCATTAAACAGTTGGTGGTTAAATAGGACTCCATGTTTTGCTACTAATTTTTTCATTTGCACCCCTCTTGAGTTGAATTTCTAGATCCGCTGTTGAGGACAATTGTTCCCCCATCCAATTTTGATAGAAGGATTCATGCCTTAAAATATCACAAAAAGAATCTGTTTCGCCAAGCAGCTACTGAAAATCCCTTACAAAATTCGAAATCTAAATCATAATATGTGATTCATTGCATTAATGCACCAGAAAACGCAGTTTAAAGTTTTTAACTTAATATCCTGTTAGAAATATTCTGCATGCTGTATCACTTACCAATTTTGTATAAGCCGTATCTAAAAGCTAACTTTTTGAAAGCCGTTCAATAATTATTTCTGAATGGCCATTACGTAGTATAATACCCCCACTTTTCATTTATAACTAAGATATACATAACTCGTATGTGTATGATACACATTTTATTACAGTTTTCAACCTCCCTAACGAAATATACAAATAATTACACATCGGCATTACATTTCAACATCTTTTCTCATGCTAAAAGTTATATTGCAGATGTAGCGAAAATAAATCTATTAAGATAACTACAAATTTTAAATCAATATGAATTAATAAAAACATCTATCCTAAATATTTTTGTTACAGCTGACAGTGTAACAAGATCGAGTTTGGCATTCCTTGGTAAAGCAAAAATAAGGACACTAAAAATGACAATCATAATAGTGTTTGTGTTCTTCGTGTGTTGGACTCCGTATCACGTAATGTGTCTTTGGTAAGTATTATTATTATTATTTCTTTAAGAAAACCTATTTCTACTAGTAAACCTTCCCTTTCATTTCAGTACTCTAGGGATATAAAAAAAATTTGATAAAACGTATTATTTATGTGTAGTAATTACTTATTTGCAATGTGTATTACTTAAATTAGCTTCTTCTCGGATAGCAAGCTTTAAAAAATCTTGGGTTATTACATTTCGTTTAAAATATAACTTGGACGCTAGTGGTTCAAAGTTATCGTAACTTTTTGGGTGTTAGGACTAAAACTTAGCACTTTAAATTCTTAAATAAAAAACACATTTTATTTGTAATAACTCTACAGCCACAATTATGTTCTGGAACTTTAAATAGGTTTATTAATTTAACTGAAGCAAATCAATGTTTCGCGGATAGTAGTTTTTCTATATCGTTCCATATTTTCCATTTTATAGGAGTCAGACGACTCCAGACGTTTGACAGGAAAATGGCTTCGTTAGTGGACATGACGAATGTTTCTCTGTAGGGACATCCATAGTTTGGATTCAAAGAAGAATAGAGACGTCTCGCGAGCATATTTATCTGCATCTATCATCAGCACTTGCGATTTTATCTCGTTAGTGTGACAAAATACGATATCTGAGTTATTATAAGAACTGCGAAAGAATGTTTATGGAAAAGAGCGTCGAAATTGGTTTTTGTAACATTTAAAATATACTAGCCCGCAAAGAAAATTTTGTTCAAATTCAATCCGAAATAACTTTTTCGGTATTGTATCAATTTTGATAATTGTCGAGTTTTAGGCGTTTTTATTGTTATCATTTGTTCATATCGAAGTTTCCAAAATTTCTAATGGATTTGCTGTTATACAGGGGTTTTGCATTTCACTCTAAACTTTTAAACACCCTGTGGAATAAATTTCACAACTATATAACGTGTTTTTGTGCAGGATTCTGCAGCCTCATCTTTCCTCAACAGCCCTTTTTTAATGCATGTCAATATCTCTACTCTAAAAGGAAACACAAGGCTAAAAGGAAAATATGCAAATTATAACCATAACAGCGGGGTGGTTAGTCCATTTTGATACAAATTTTGAATATCAATTTTGGCAATATTATTTTTTTTTATTTCTATTTATGGTTAAGAATTGCATAGTTTCCTTTCAATAATTGTGCTTTCTTTTAGAGTAGAGATAATGACATGAATTAAGAAAAGGGCTGTTGAGAAAATATGAGGCTTAAGAATTTCGCACAAAAACACGTTATACAGTTACAATTTTTTTTCCACAGGGTGTTTAAAAGTTTAAAGTAAAATGCAACTTGTTATTAATCCCTGTA
Source organism: Pissodes strobi (assembly GCA_016904865.1). Classification (NCBI taxonomy): domain Eukaryota; kingdom Metazoa; phylum Arthropoda; class Insecta; order Coleoptera; family Curculionidae; genus Pissodes; species Pissodes strobi. The sequence continues at coordinate 33,844 of MU184065.1, read as the reverse complement.
TAACAGCAAATCCATTATAAATTTTTGAAACTTCGATATAAAAAAATGATAACAATAAAAATGCCTAAAACCTGACAAAAAATTATCAAAATTGATGCAATACTGAAAAAGTTATTTATGATTGAATTTGAACAGAATTTTGCGGGCCAGTGTAGCAAAATTTTAAACGACTAAGTAATATAAAATCGCTTATTTCTTCCCACCCACGTTATTTTATTGATCACGTTGCTAGAAAGCCGGATTATGGGAAGTTAAGAAAAATAGAAAAGCGGAAAACTCTAAACACATTTATAGCACTATATTCTATACTTAAATTCAGTTGTTTTTTAAATATTGTTAGTTAAAAATTGTCATTTTTGATAATTTCAATGACTGTGAAATGTTTACTGGTTATCTACGTCAACTTCCGTTCATGCTGGAAGATGGCGTTAGTATATCCATAAAAAAATCACATTTTATTACAAGAGTGCCCATTTGAAAAGTTCCCCAGCTCTTTACATTATCATAAATATCAATTTTCGTCTAAGAATATTTATATAAAAAAAACATTAATCAAAAGTCAAAAACAAGATAATTGATTTGCAACAGAATGGTTTGTACTTTCTTATCTTAATTTCCAGTCATTTATGGATATGGACCAACTTCAGTGTCAACAGAAAATTGGCAATTTTTTACTTAGCACTGACTAACTGAATATTGCAAAGCCATGCAACAAAATATCAAAGTCTTAAAATTTTAAATTTTGCATATTGAAAGGCTGTGGAATTTAAACCACCTTAATACAAAATATGTTATATTTGCGTATCTAGTTTACTAAGAACCTATATGAATATGCCTACATACGTCAGCTTTCGTTAAATATATCATGCTCATAATTGGTAGAGTGTGAAAAGTTAAGAGACAAGCAATTTTGTTGTAAGTAAAAAGGTATATCTAAAAATTTTTATATAACAACCAGGTTATAGTAAAGTATCAGGCAATTGCACATAAAATAAATTTACGTTTTTCCCTCTGCGTCAAATATTCAAAAATACATAATATGTAAAGGAAAGTGGGGTAATACGGCACACCTAAGCAGATAATTTATCAAATCTACATTTTTTATTGTAAAATGCTCTAAACTTGGGACATATTAATACAATAAGTATACTTTATGATAGTATATGGGATATTTAAAAAAAAATCGAGTTCACGAAAAAAAAATTAAATTACGCAAAAGCTGCACTTTGAAATATTGCCCCCACATGTCGGGTAATATCGAGCACCATGTGGGGGGGGGGGGGGGGTAATATCGCGCAGTTTAATAAACAAAAAATGTTGAAAGTATTTTTAAAATAAACGCATAAAATAGGAAAAATAAGTCTTGTTACCAACGTTATACATCGTATATTCTAATATATAAACTCTAAATTAAAATAAACGATGTTTTAATTCTTCTTTTTTTTATCCCATACTGCACATTTTATGCAACGGAACCAAAGTTCCCTATTCTTTCCGAATTCACCAGATATGACACATAATTCATTGGCTACAGGAGACTCTTTATGAAGTGCAAATTCATTGTTTTTTTTGCGACCCAGCTACTGAGAAGTGTGGTTGCAGGAAAAGCGATTTTCAATTAGGGCTAACTAACAAAACTATCTGTGAGTAAAATATCAGTATTACGCACAATACGATACGTATTCTTAAAATTTCAATCTCATATAGATTAAACACCCTTTTTCTCTAACTTAACCTAACTTATAACTCCAAACTCGTGGTTAAGGTACATATCAATGAATAAATCTAGTGGGGGGGCTTCTGGGGCCCCCCAAAAAGTTAATGTTATTTAAGATCAAATCATGAATGACTCTCAATCACAAAATCTAACTAATATTAATGAAAGTACAAGAAAAAGACGCATAAATAAGTATAAGTCAAATGGTCTAGGACTGTATACAGTTACAATTCAGGGATAAAAACGGCCAAAATATTGGTAATTATCACTCAATGGCTATTGCTAAGGAATTACACAACATAAATATACAAAATAAAAAAGGCCCCTTGAGAAAAGGGAAAAAACCGTATTACTATAGAATTTTCGACACCTGAAAGCGCTAATAGTTTTTTTGCAAAATCAGGAGCTATTGGATAAAGGCTACGAAATGTACATTCCCGATGTTAATGTAAATTACAAGTTGCAAAGGGGTAGTTAGAGGGATTTTAAAAAAAACTAACCATAGAGGAACTCAAAGCGTTTTCATCAAGCTCTGTAGAAATATTAGAGGTGAAAAGATTTAAACGTAAGACACTAATCGACGATAATGTTACTCTACTTCCGCATTATGTCAGTATTTATGGACTTGAAATGAAAGTAGAACCCTATATTATGAAGGTCACGCAATGCTATAATTGTCTGTTATTTGGTCATGTAAAAAAACCAATGCAGAGGTAAAATTGATCAGATCAAATTTAGTAGGAAAACTATACACAAAAGACCTAAATCTAATACTCCCCCGCCACAATAAAGAAGTTCAGCAAACTTGCTTATTCCCCTCACCTAATAGAATCAGAATTACCCCCATAAACTCAATGAACTCCTCGCAATATATTCCGGACACTCCTGAACCTCCAAACAATTCAAAAAATAGATCTCTGAACGTAAATTTTTTTTTTGGAATTCTTGGGATTAAAGGAGGCAATCCTCCATTTCTCACCTAGTGAAATAGGTTTGGTTAATGATTGTATAGAAAGTTCATCCGGAGAGAAGGAAAGTATAATGGATGAGTGGGGATCTCAACAGGGACCCTCTCATAGATATTGATGTAACATATCTCCTTTATGAAAATTTTACAATGGAATGTTGTGTGCTAATCGCCCTAATTTGCAGGTTCTCATCAAAGAACACACACCAGATATTATTGCTCTAAGTGAAACCTGGTTAAACCCAGATTTGTCGGCAAACTTCCCATCATTCTCAGCATTTAGACAAGATCGTCCTGATGGCAAGGGGGGTCTTGCCCTGTTCATTAGAAATCATATAGATTTCACAGAATTTAATCTTGATACCTTATATTTTCAACAAAATATTCAAATATAAATTATTAATATAACTGACTGTAACTTATATATAGCTAATTGCTATATTCCGCCATATGCTGTGCTTAATTCGGCTGAGTGGAGACATTTGGTAAATTCGATTTCGGATCCTAAAAATCATAATCGGAGATTTTAATGCTAATAATCCAATGTGGGGTAGCTCACTGGCTAATAGGAATGGTAAAGTAATAGGGGATTTTTTTGGATGAATTAAGGATTTCAATTTTGAATGATGGTAGTGCAACTCGCTTCAATATCCCTAAAAATAATATATCTGCAGTTGGTTTATCTATGTGCAGCCTTAATCTCGCTACAAGAATATTGTGGGAAGCCTTAGAGGATTGCGGAAATAGTGACCATATTCCTTTAATTATGAATTACAAGAACAGTATAAACTTTTCCATTCCAACAACGAGTAATTTCACTTCCAAGAGAAATTTTAAAAAAGCTAATTGGGAAGTATATCAGGACAAAGTTATGAGATCACTTCTGACTGATGCTCATAGAGGTTATGAGGATTTTAAAGATATTATAAACTCTGCAGCAGACGAATCTATATCTTCCGTTGCTAATGACAATAATAAAAAATTTAAATCTAGAATCCCATGGTGGGATGACGAATGCTCGCAGGGGTTGGCTCGAAGAAGGATTTTCATTAGTAACTTAAAATATAGCCCGAACTGGGAAAAATATTTACAAACAAAAAAGTTGTTGCTGAAACACGTAGACTATTTTGATCAAAAAAACAGCAAAGCTTCCAGAAATTTTGTTCTACATTAAACAGGCTCCCTCCTCTACAGAATGTCTGGAAAGTCATTAGAAACTTTTCAAATGTTAATAGTAATACAAGAAATTGCAGTCTTCCAGGCAGCAATTTAGCAAAGGACATCCTTGCAAATTTAAGTGTTTGTAATATTGAGCCCAACCTTATGTTATTAGATCCATTAGAGAATCGTAACAAATTTACAATGATAGAATTAGATAGTGCCTTGAGTAGTAGGAAAGACTCTGCCACTGGCAAAGATCAGATCTCTTCCTCGATGCTAAAATACCTACCACAAAGTGGTAAGCAATTATTACTAAATATATACAATCGGTGCCTAGAAAGTGGAAATATTCCAAATGAATGGAAGTCGATGCTCATATACCCTATTTTAAAACCTAACAGGAATAAAGATTGTGCCTCTAGTTACAGACCAATTGCACTTACTTCTTGTGTAGCCAAGGTTCTGGAAATTATGGTAAAAAGCCGAATAGAATGGGATCTAGAAAACGGTTGCAGTTTACCAAAAAAACAGAATGGTTTTAAACTAGGGAAGGGATGTCTGGTTTGCTTATCATACTTAACGTTGAAAGTCCTATGCGGATTTTCGAAAAATAAATTCACCGTGGCAATCTTCTTGGATATTTCTGCTGCCTATGACAATGTAAATGTTCGATTATTGTATCACATACTGGGTACACTCAACATACCCGTACATGCCTAGAATTTAATCTATGCGCTCCACGCCACTAAAAATGTTTATATCAAAGAGAGAGATCAAGAGACTCATGGTTCGTCTCAATCGACGTTGGGACTGGCCCAGGGTTCCCCCCTTAATCCTTTGTTATTTAATATATACATCATAGATCTTCACCACATTTTGCCTAACGACATCTCTGTAATACAGTATGCTGACGATCTGGTCATATTATTAACAGGGAAGCACATCACAAGGTTGATAGAGCAAATTAACTCTGCCTTATACACCATGCATCTTTGGTTCGAGGAACACAACCTTTCACTGTCTCCCAATAAATCCAAAGCCATCCTATTTAGACCAGGACAAAGCTGAACTGTTCTGAGATGTCTTTGGAAATGAGAAGGAAAATGCTATCTCAAAAATTCATCGTTAAAAATTTGGCATTAGCAAATAACCCAATAATTGATTATCTACAACAAATAGTGTCTACGATGGTTGATGTGACAAACAAATACTGGAGGAGGAAAGATTCCCCTTATCTAATTTAAGCTTTCAAGGAACTACTAGGATATAGAGAACAGTTGGAAATCAATGAAGTGCTTCCATGTTATAAATATAATTTTTTAAATCAATTTACCAAAATTTTGAATGTAGACATGAGTCTGGAAAAATCTGGAATCTTTAACAGTAAGAAGTTTATCGAAAAAGCAAACTGTAGAGCTCCAGCTCATAAATGGATATTTACTGACGCTTCAAAGAATATCAAGTTTAATACTGTAGGCTAAGCCGTATTTTGTCCTTCCTTGGATTTTAAGTTTTCCGAACGTCCCCTATCTGAAATGCAGATCTGCACTGCCGAAATTATAGCAATCCACAGAGCCCTTTGGCTATGTATGAAAAAAGACATCAACACGGCTATCATTTTTACAGACTCAGCAAGTGCTATCCAAAGGATCAACAAAAATACTATATCCCCTAAACTGGATCATATATCTTTTCAAACCAAACAATTATTCTTAGATGCAAATCGTAATGACTTTAACATTGTTTTATCATGGATTACAAGTCATACAGGCGTTCAGGGAAATGAGATGGCAGATCAGCTTGCCAATATCGGCAGAGCTCTCCGTATTCCATTAGATATCAAACTGGACAAATACGATTTAATGCCACATATTAAACAAAATATTCAAAAACAATGGAATTCTGAATGGAAAATCTCCACTCAGACGAAAGGCGGTTGGTACGCTTCATTGCAAAGGGAATTCCCATTAATCCCTTGGTATAAAAATATAATATATGTAGACAGAAGACACATTACCACAATAATTCGAATGAGGACCGGACACTGTCTTGTCCCATCTCATCTATTCAAAATTGGTGTGATTAATAACCCAAATTGTGAGTGAAATACCAGCATTGCAGATCTTCAACATGTCCTTTTTGAATGTCCTGTGATGGACGGAGATTTGTATCAGGAGTTGACTAAAGCAGGAATCGACAGTCCAATTTCAATTAATTCTCTCCTTTCTAACATCAACAATAACTCTATGAGATTCATAATGAGATATCTCTTGCATAACATGACTAAACTGTGAGAAATATCATATATCCAGTCACATATACATACATAATAAAATTTTTTGGCCTCATTTTTTTTTATCTTTCGACTTTTTTAGTTTTACAAATAGTAAAAGCCTGTTCTCTTTTTTTAATTGAGTGTTTACACCTATTCCTTTATTCCTGTGTTCCGAGGTAACATTTCTGATTATATGCCCCGTTGCCCGAGAGAGAGAATAGTTTATCCTGTGTTGTGTATCTTTTATACTAACTTTCATTTTAGCGCAAGCAGTCGCTTATTTAATTGGACTATGACGAAGGTCACACGCCTTTTACTAGGCAGTCCGGAAGATAGGAAACACCAGTAGCTGGGTAAATGCGTAATCGCGAAGCCCATAACCAATCAAGCAAACAAGCAAGTGCAAATTCATTGTTGTTCGAATTGTTGTCATTAGAGAGATATGTTTCAAAAGATAAATCAGAGTTATCATCCGATGTGTCTTCTTTAATTTCTATTTGCTTCTTTTCTGTACCTTTATACTTGCACTCACTTTTCGCTTGAGGTTTTCGTTTTGTTTTTAATTTTTCTGGTTCTACTTAGCTTCTTTTTCCAGTAGCCTTCACTGGTATAGAAGTCCAAATTTTTGCTTAGTTGATGTTTTTTTTTGTCACTGCCTTAACTACTTTCTTGGGAATCAGTACAAAAACCGATATTTTGACACCTGAAAATGATGGTAAATTTGCTCTTAATATCGATGGTGTGGGTTCTTGAATAGGTAAAGACGTTGATGGAGCCGAATCCGGAGCAACTGTAGTGGTTGAAGGTTTTGCTTTCAAAGCTTCTATAGATGTTGAGGCTATCTGTGGAGAAGCTGGATCAATGCTTCTCTCTCTTTCTTCTGGGTCCAAAACAAGTTCTCGAAATTCTGGACCTGGGAAATCCTCTTCACTAAACTTTTCTGGGTTGAAGGGGAATATCCCTGCAGATTTGAATCCTGAGATACCTTTTTCCATAGTTGCTACCTTCATGTATGTGTGGTTAAATAAACGAGCCGCGTCATATTCAATAATTCCTCGGTGTGCAGCCGAAATCATATTATGAAATCATACTTAGCAAACAGTGGCCCAAAAAACGTTAAGTCAAGCGGCGGAAAGTGGTTTGATGTATGAGGCGGAATTGTAAGGAGTACGACGTGGTTCGATCTGCAGAAATTATAAATTGGCAACGAAATATGACTTGTATGCTTATCTAAGATAAGTAAAATTGGGTCAGCTTCCGTAGCTTTCACATAGTTTTGCAAATGTTTTAGCGATTTTAGAAATAAATCATCGTTCGACTACCCAATGTCAGAACAGAAATTGGGCCGTCTTTTCTAATTGAGAAGACATTTGTTTTCTCGGATAAATTATCATTCACATGTTCGTTGCGTTTTAAAAATAAAATGTGACTTTTCTGTATTTTCTAAAAGATTCCTGTCTACTGAATTCGGTATTGGTGGAATCTGTGGCCAACGGCAATATTTTTGAACATTTCTCCTTAATATATCTACTTTATACAATAATTAAATTCGAAGCTGCTACTCTATGGTCCAGGAAGTTATTTCCTACATAATATTATCTCTTCATCTCAGATCTTGATCTTGCCTTACAACTTTCTCTGTTTTATATTTGGAATGTATAATAATAATTTTATTTTCAGGTATTGGTACGATAGAGATACAGCGATCCATGTGGATCAACGGATACAGAGAGGCCTTTTTCTTTTCGCGTGCACGAATTCCTGTGCAAATCCCGTAGTTTATGGAATCTTTAATATACGGGCCAGAAGGAAAACCGTCAAGGTAAGACCGAGATTGAGCAGTAGCACCATTCCCCGGCGTTCATCATGCATTCCACCACCTCTAACTGCAGAAACTAGACTGTCGCCTTTGGAAATATCGCTTAGGAGTCTTGAGTAAGCTGCTTCGATGACAAGTAATAATGAAGCTTTGAAATATAAAGTAATTATATATGTATATATATATATAGTAAAATACAAATGTTACCCCTTCTCCAGCTAATATCTGTACAGATTTGCAAAAAGTCGGCTGGACGCCATTTTGAAACGTTTAAATAGGAAATGATGTTAAAGTTGTTTTTATTCTTCAATTATCTGCAAAATTAAGGAACGAGAGTTCGATATAATTATTCTTTTAATCAAAAATTAGCAAGCAACACCTATTTCACAATTATTACGAAATTCGTACACCCTCTGGTTACCTTTAGCACAAACTTTATAGTCTTTTAAAAATATAAGCCTGTATCACTTATAATTATTATTTTCGATCAATAATTGCCATATAAAATCAAATCACAATATAATAGAATCCTTTGCTTGTAGTTTGTTGTTGCAAATTGTATTGCAGTGTCTTTGAATGTTGTCTAATAATGTAGTGTTCAGTTATGTGCATTCATACATATATTTTCTAGCAAATTGAAATTTTTGCTACTTTTTAATACTCTTTGTAGATAGATATTTAAGATCAATCTTTCTTGACCTTTTTGGCAAAACATATGAAACAAATCCGCAACATACATTATGAAACAATGATTATTGTGATATTTAAATTTAAACTCTCTGAATAAAAGCTTATTATTATGACCTTATTCATTTTGGACATTAGCGTTATTTTCGTAGTAACAGGCAGGCTCTCTTTTTGGAAATTTCCGCCCGAGTCCTTCCGCCTGACGAGTCCTGGGCTTCACTATGTTTACATTTGTATTTTGTCACTTTATGCATGAACGAACAAGAATTAACCAAAACTGGCCCAATATGAAGAAAAAACTTTTTACAAACATAACCTTAAAAAAGATCTGTCCTGCCATTGGAATCGAACCGCCGCGCGCCGGGCGGCCGTATCAAAGACGCAGCCTGGGACGCATCTGATGATAAATGGGTTTATAATGTCCAGGATTCGTCAGGCGGCAGGACTCGGGCGGCTATTGCCAAAAAGAAGGTCTGCGTAGTAACAGAGTTATGAATTTTATAAAGGCTCCAAGATATTGACAAACCCAATAAGCAGTCAAAAAAACTGAGCCTATCGGCTGTTAATATTGACAAATTTATTTGCGGCTGTGATATTTTATAACCTGTTTATTATACTTAGAAAAATTAGTACTTGATTTCTCGTAGGACTTGGTCATTTAGTTACTTGTTATTACTTACTGCCCTATCTTATCATATTTTTTTCACTTATCGATATTTTTAAGATGTATGTGCTGTATTAAAATAAGAAATACATATAAATATATTTTGTGTTATTATTTAAAGTGTGACTTATTTAAGGGTCAGTAATTCATGTTTAAATTAACATTCCAATGGTTCCAGTTTACGAAGCATTGACACTGCTAGACTGTCAACTATCGACTGCGAATTGCTTTATGTATTGTTAAATGCAGGATAAAGGCTGCGTGCATATACGAAACATAGCAATGAAACACCTTGTATATCATGCAAATTTTAATTCAAAAGGAATCATGAAGAGCGTAACAGAGCGCTTTCGGCCGTAGCCATCATCAGTGTTACCTGAAAGTAAGTAAAAGAACCCCTTGTCAGTGGTCAGACAAAGAATGTTGTAGAATTGAGACATTGGTTATTTTTGGTAAATACATTTTTTAAGATGAATACTGTTGCGCTCAGGTATAAATTTATTGGGATTAAAAAAAGGGGGGGGGAGGGTTAACTAAAGTATTTAATTAAGAATGAAGGTTTTTGTGTCATTTTTTTACGTGAAAAAGAAAATGGTGGACCTCTTTTACTGACTCAGCTTTCTTTTAGCTGAAATGGGTTATGTAAAAACTGTGTTTTTGTTTGTTTATAAAAGGTCTGTCTGAACATAGAAACACAAATAATTTTTTTCGGAAATGGGTCATTTCCGTTTTTCAGACTTTAGATTAGCTGAAATCGGTTACATAAAAATTAGTTTTTGTTTAATGTTCTAGACATTTATTCACAGCCCTGGAATAAATTTTTTTAAGTGAGCAAAGAGCGCTTATTTAATTTTGCAATTTGGAGTTTGGGTTCTTTTTTGAGGTACGGTAAGCGCGCGAAGCGCGCTTGTTTGGCTTTGTAATTTGGGTTAGTGTGGGTTAGCTTGGATTAGTTAGGGTTAGGTTGGGGTAGTTTGGATTAGCTTGGATTAGTTTGGGTTAGCTTAGGTTAGTTTGGGTTAGTTTGTTTCAGTCCGGTCACTATAAGCGCGCGGAGCTCGCTTATTAAATTTTTCCAATTTGAAGTTTGGGTTAGCTGGAGTTACGGTAAGCGCGCAAAGCGCGCTTGTTTAACTTTGTAATTTGGGTTAGCTTGAGTTAGTTTGGGTTGGCTTGAGTTAGCTTGGGTTAGTTTGGATTAGCTTGGGTTAGTTTGGGTTAGCTTGGGTTAGTTTGGGTTCCTGGCACCGCAGCCATCTTCTGCGGGGGTTGAGCTACCTGCCAGGCGCGTCCCCGGGTGGCGGATAGGGGAAAGCCATGGTGTCTCGGCACTATGGCTCGAGACGGCATAAGCGGACCCTTTCGGGTATAAATTCCTGATCGGGCCTGTCGAATAAGTATCCGCGGACTAGCTCACTCAGGGGCTCATGTCTTATGTGCACGGGAAGTGGCAATCCCGAGGACCCTTAGCTAAGTCCGTCTCTTCCTTCAACTTGTCTTAGAGACGGACTTTCTCTTTAATCTATCCTATCGATCGCACTGGATCAACTCTTGTTTCTTCCGACCCCGACGCTATTAGGTTTTCGAGGGCTAGGGGCCTTCCTTTTCTATCTATCTCACACTTATACTTACAATATTGCTATGAAATGGACAAGGAAACGGCACAAACGTTTACCGAACAGGAGAGGGAGACCCCCAGTTCCGGTCGGGTGTGTGGGTGGACGTGCAGGACCCCCCCCCCCCCCCCCGAACGTCAGCCAGCGACTGTACAGCTCCGACGGTAGGGAACCAGGCTGCGGAGCGGGTGGATGCTTCTGGAACATTGGGAGAGAGCGACGGATCGCGGAGTGCGGATCCATTTCTGGTGGAGGCAAATTCTGCGACCGGTTATGGATGCAGATGGGACACAATTGTTGACCCATTTAAGAGAAGGGAATCGGTGGGACGATCTCCCACAAGACCATCTAAATGGCCATTAGGCCCGGATAGCGAACAATTGGAAAGGAGGAATAGCACAGCGTCAAACGCATCAATCTCGTCCAATGCCTCGCAGGCAGCTTTTGACCTGACGACGGGAGACAGAGAAATGAAACAATCAGTCGTAAAAGGAGGCGCGACTCAAAGAAGTATATCAGTCGGTAGTGACAGGGGAAAGAAGCGGAGGATCAACACTTCCACAACAGACAGCGAGAACTGCACTGTAAAGGAGTGCCAAGAGGCGATAATATTGAAGGAGGCTTTAGAACTGATCTCCGAGCCAGGCCAGGATCTAAACAAATATGTCGAACAAAACACCAAACGTGAAATAAAAGATATAGCAGCCAAACTCAGAAGGCAACTGGCTGTTGTTAACAAAGAGTCCATAAAGCTTTGGCTGGATCAGCGATGCAATGAGCAAGTGGATAAGCAGATGGTGACAAACGAAACGCAGACACCAGAAAAGATTAACGCCAAGAACGCAGAGACACAGACGTATTGGAATGACTTCATGAAGAACGAAGTAGACTCAGTAGAGGGGGTCAAAGATTTTGAGAAATTCAGCGAAATCGAAGGGCTGAAATGGAACGAAAGTGCATTTAAACAGACACAAATAAAAGTGGGGAACCCTCTCAGTACCAAAACGTAGGTAATCAAGGTGGTTTTTGCGGAACCCTCGGACCCGCAAATGCAGAAAAGCGTTCAATCCCTATATAGAAGTAAATATCCTATGCTAACAGAAACCACGGAGGTTTTGGAACAACGTACCACGATTAAATCAAAGAGAGAAAAAGATGCACTTGCAGACAAGATAATAAAAATATCATGTGAAATGAAACTCGAGGATATATGGAGAAACCTAATATACGTCAAGGAAGAGGCCCGAGGTGCCGAATGGGTTGCATTGCACCACCTAGAGGAAATAAGTTTACAAACACTTAGAAAAATGGCCGAGGTTGTGTTCCAGGACACAGAAACACAAGTAGTTATATACACAACCAGGAGACGCGCGGAAGAAAGCCGGAAAAGACCTCAATCTGACCAACAAAATACAGGGGAAAAAATGATAAAAGAGAGAACAGACTGGGGGATTGTTATAGACTCAAAAGAAATGGACTTTAAGGAGGCTGTGGGGAAAATAAAGAGGAAAGTAAGAGACAATCCCGCGAGCGGGTCAATCAAAACAATTAGAGCAACGAAGGAAGGTAAAGTACTGATCCTAATGGAGAAAGATGAAGGAGCACTAGCTGAAATAAAGAGGGAAATTAAGTCGGTTATGGGTCCAGCACAAATTAGGACTACAGGCGTCTTCAACAACAAGACTTCTATCCACATTAGAGGAATGGACGTGACGACGACCCCTGAAGACATTAGGGAAGCTGTCCAGGAATATTTGGGCCATGCAGAACCAGTACCAGTAAAGATAGGAGAAATAAGACCAAACGCTAACAACACAACAGCGGTAACAATAATGTTAGATGAGGAAAACGCAAATAAATTTACAAAGAACAATATGGTCAGGGTTGGCATCGTAAATTGCGGCATCGAGCGCCACTTAAACGTAGCAAGATGCTACAAATGTTGGCGATATGACCATAAGAGCACGGAATGCCGAAACGAGCCAATGGGAGGCAAGTGTTATAAATGCGGAGAAGAAGGTCATAATTTGAGAGATTGCAAGGGCGATGCATACTGTCCAGTATGCAATGAAAATCATAGACTAGGATCTGGAAAATGCAAAGCGTTTAGGAGAGCTTTGTCCACAGCGAGAAAAACAGCTAGATATGCTCCCACTGACCGCGATGGAGAATACTGGTTACATTGAGAGCGGGGGCTCCCTCAGGTTTATCCAGGTGAACTTGAATAGATGTCGTGCAGCTCATGATCTTCTGTTGGCCACAGCCTACGAGCATAAAGCAGACATATTAATTATAGCGTAACCAAATATTAATGAATCACAGAAGCCGGGATGGTTCGCGGATGACAATAGGGGTGCGGCCATAAAGATTTGCAATAAACAAGTCAAATATCAAGACTACGGGAAGAGGCAAGAGTTCGTCTGGATGGAACTGAGGAACTTCGCAGTCTTTAGCTGTTACATGTCACCCAACAAAATGATAGAGGAATTTAAGGTATCCCTCGACACACTGGGAACGGTCCTGGACGGCCTCGGGAAGGAAGCGGTGATTATGGGCGACTTTAACGCTAGTGCACCCGAGTGACGGATGAAACAGACAAACCAAAGAGGTCGTGTCTTACTGGAGTGGATGGCCACGAGAGATCTAATGATAAGCAATAGAGGAAACACGCCAACGTTCCAAAATGAAAAGGGTTCATCGATAGTAGATCTCACACTATTCGGTGGCGACATTGGCGGGAAGGTTCGAAACTGGAGAGTGTTAGATAAAGAATCACTGAGCGACCACCGGTACATAATATTTGACCTCACGGAGCAGAAAATGGAAAATAAAGGAGATAAAGTGTTAGGTTGGAACACAGAAAAGATCAATAAAGACAAGCTTAAAATAGCAGCTGACAAAACATCAAATCAAGTACTGGAAACAGCCGAGCAACTATTAGAACAACTGAAACAGATCTGTGATGCCTCAATGCCACTTAAAAAAATATCTTACCGCAAGAGACCGGTATACTGGTGGACACAAGAGATCTCGGAGCTCAGACAAGCTTGCCTGCACTCCAGACGTACTGCCACAAGGAATAACAAGAGGGAACATACCAGAAGCGAACAAGATAAACAGAGGTATAACAAAGACAAGAAGGCTCTACGGGACGCCATTAAAATATCAAAGAAGGAATGCTGGAATAAACTCTGTAAGGAAATCGACGATAATATATGGGGCGAAGGATACAGAATCGCCACGGGGCACTTGAGGCTTGTGGCGCGCCGCTCCCTTACCATTGAACAGACAATAACAACTGCGAATAAGCTATTTCCCCGCAGACCGCGGGTGGACTGGGAGGAGTTGAATATCGCACGACACGAAATCCCTGAAGTTAATATCGAAGAGATCAAGAAAGCCGCTCAAAAACTAAAAATAAAAAAAGCACCTGGTCCAGACCACATACCAGTGGAAATAATCAAATACATGGTGGAATACAACCCTCGATTCTTCCTGGGCCTATTCAATAATCTGATGACGTCTGCGGAATTCCCGATAAGCTGGAAAAATGCCAAACTGGTATTGATTGAAAAACCCAGGAGGGAAGGGGAGGGAAGAAACTAAATACAGACCGCTCTGCTTGCTGAACACTGCGAGCAAACTCTTTGAACACGTTATACTGGAAAGACTCAAGGATGAGACTTACCGAAACGCTGTCATCTAGGCAGTACGGATTTCGGAGTGGGAGATCGACCGTCCAGGCGGTGAAGGAAGCAATGAAACCAGTAAGGAGAGCTATTTATAAAAGAAGTCACAGACATAGGGATATAGGCATATTTGTTACATTAGATATAATGAATGGATTCAACTCCGCGCCATGGCCCGAAACAATATCCGAAATTAAAAAGAGAGGTGCCGCCCCATATTTAACGAAGATAATCCAAAGCTACTTCACGGACAGGACGATCACTCTGGAGGCCGAAAACAAAGTACTTTCCGTGGATATAACATGTGGAGTCCCACAGGGCTCAATTCTCGGACCCACATTGTGGAACATTCTATACGATGGACTCTTGAAGCTACCCCTGCCGAAGAACACAATGCTTACCGGATACGCCGACGACGTGGCCGTAACTATACTAGGAAAAAGTATGGAGGAAATTCAAGAAAAACTAGATATAACCGTGAACTTGATTCAAGCATGGCTTAGATCCAAGCACCTACAACTCGCAAAGGAAAAAACGGAGATAGTTGTACTAACATCGCGAAAACGGGTCCCCCAAACAACGTTTACTATAAATGCCGAAACTATCACACCAAAGAAAGAATTGAAATATCTCGGAGTTTGCATGGTTAGACAATAAACTCACGTTCAAAAGCCACATAAGGAAAACAGCTGCCAGGGCTGGGGAAACAATGGCAAATCTGGGTAGACTAATGCCAAACGTGGGAGGCCCGAAGGCGAGCAAAAGGAGGCTACTCTGCTCAGTAATGCAGTCCATTTTATTATATGCTGCTCCGGTGTGGGGAGACGCAATTAAGACCGCAAAAAACCGGAAAATATATGAACAGGCACAGCGACAGGCAGCGATCAGGACAACATGTGCTTACCGCACCGTCTCTACGGAGGCTTTGCAGGTGATAGCCGGACTGCCACCTCTGGATCTCGTCGTAAGGGAGAGGATCGACATATTTGAGTCGCCGGCTGTGGAAAAGACCAAAACCCGTAGAGAATCGAGAATTTCGCTAAATGAGTAATGCCAAGAACGGAAGATGGACATATAGGTTAATACCAAACATCGGTTTATGGATAGATAGGAAGCATGGGGAGACTAACTATTTCCTTACGCAGATGATCACGGGGCATGGATCGTTCAGAGAATATACTAGCCAAATAAATAAGAGCCCAGATGACGAGTGCCTGTACTGCGGCGAAAAAGACTCTGCCGAACACACGATATTCGCATGCAAAAACTGGACAGACCAAAGAACAATATGCAATGAAAGTCTGAACACCACGCTTACCTCAGACAATATTATTCAGCAAATGATAGCCAGTGACGACAACTGGAAAAAAATAAATAATATGGTTGAGGATATTATGAGGGAAAAGATTAGTATGGAGATAAGGACGGAACAAGACGGGCAATACTAGATTGAAATAGTCGCCTGCACTGACGGAATGCTAACGCGCTACCGGTGCGGGATGATGACTGAACAGAGGAGGTTTTTTAGTGGGTCGGCTTGACCGGAGTCCCATACTACCTTGTGCGATCGAATAACAATGCCAAGGTGTACATAGAGACGTATTTTCTCTCCTCTAAAAAAAAAAAGGGTTAGTTTGGGTTAGTTGAGTTAGACGGGTTACTGTAAGCGCGTGCTTATTTAATTTTGCGATTTGAAGTTTGGGTTAGCTGTAGTTACGGAGCGCGCTTGTTTAGCTTTGTAATTGGTTAGTTTGGGTAGTTTGGATTAGCTTGGGTTAGTTTGGGTTAGTTTCGATTAGCTTGGGTTAGCTTGGGTTAGTTTGTTTCAGTCGGGTGTCTATAAGCGCGCTTATTTAATTTTGCAATTTAAATATGTTGCCATTTTAAATGTACAATTTTTATGTTAGTGGAATTTTATACCTAGGTACTGTTATTCAAAAATTTTAGTTAAAGTGCGTGCTTTTGTCGTTAAATTTAATAATGTAAGAGCATTTGTAATAAAATATTGAAATAATTATGAAAATTCTAAATAATAATATAATGCTTAAAGATACGTCACGCCAACCATGGTTACTAATTCTTAATTTGTCCAATGTCATCTGAAATGGAAAGCTGTTGTAACAAAGGCATCTTGGATGTTGCAAATAGGGATGTATTTTTTAAGGGACACATACTTAGAACTTATTTTCATTAACATTACCTGAAAAATTAGCATTTTCTAACTGAAATTCAGACTCGTTTATACTAGAAACGCTGTAAATTACATTTTAATTTTGCGGGACATAATATAACGTACAAGACTTCTTTTTTTTAATTAGCATTTTTTTGAAAAACTAAAATAACGCATTTCCGGAGAAAAGTTTATAGTTCTTGCGATTAGAGTAAATGTGTCAAGTACTAAGGTAAAACTTATTTTTATGTAACCGATTTCAGCTATTTTAAACTAAAAAATAAAAAATTGAAAAACAGATTGAAAAAAAAAATTAAAAAAAAAATTATGCATTTCCGGAAAAAAAATCTTTGATTCCTGGGCTGTGAAAAAATGTCTAGAATATTAAACAAAAACTAATTTTTATGTAACCGATTTCAGCTAATCTAAAGTCTGGAAAACGGAAATGACGCATTTCCGAAAAACAAAATTTGTGTTTCTATGTTCAGACAGACGTTTTATAAACATGCAAAAACACAGTTTTTACATAACCCATTTCAGCTAAAAGAAAGTTTAACCCTTTTACTTACTTGTCAGTAGACAAAGGACATATCCATGGATCAAACGCAACAAAAATCGACAATAATCACAATTAAATATCACACATTGTGCGTCACATTATGAGAAATGGTTCACATAATTTAGATTAAAATAAAAGTTAAAATACCTATATGAAAATAACAGCAAAAGCGTGGTACAAAGACCCGTGCTTTTGGATGACACATTAAATATGTCGACTATCACTATTGACAGTCTTGACAAGCAGACTGATGACGCTTATATGCCGAAAAACAGCGGTAATTTTAAATTTTAAATTTTAAAAATACAAGTATTAAGTCTGCAGTGGTCTGAAATTAACCTAAAATCCAAAAGAAGCTGCTACTATGCCAGATGAAATAAACAAAAGCCATAATACGTATTGAATGGCTAAATTGCAATTGAATATTTGAAAAATCGGTTGACTATTTGTGATGGCTTGCAAGTTGGTTTGAAGGAAAATGCTTGATCAAGTGAAAATAGAGGACTAACTTAGAGATGAGGTTAGCCTAGGCTAGCTCAACTCGACGGATAGAACAGAAAAGAAAAGTTACCTCAACTCCTAGAGGACTAGCTTAAGAAGGGATGAAATTAGCCTAAGCTAAATCAACTTGAAAGATAGAAAAAGAGGAAGACAGGGGTCCATAACACTTTAGCGTCACACAAATTAAGAAGTTTTTGGTAAAAATAAGAATATTTTCTAGGTTAGAGAGAATGATTCTTTATAAAAAAGTGCGGACGGAGGATCTTTTTTATTAAAAAATAGTAACATTTCCAACCTAAAATATATGAAATTTTCGAAACACTCACATCTACCTATACCAAATTTTCGACCTTCGGATCTGCGCATTTGGCAGCAGCCCAGTGTCGTTCTAATATTTCGTTCTTCGCTCGCTCCGGGGGCACAACCAGACAAAACTAACACAAATTAACCTTGTAGGTAACGTAGAAAAGGGTAAATTTTTACTTAGCGCCCTTTTCGAATGTAGCAGTTTATTTTCGTATAAGTATTAGACAATATTCGAAGTGTTTTGTAACATGTTACATATTGCGCAAAGCACTTTTGACGCCAAAAGTTGAAAAAAAATACCTACATGTTGTTTCAAAAGTAGAATAGTAGCTTGCTAAACCACGGCTAACTTAAACTAACCCAAACTAACCAACACTAACCTAAAGTAAACAAACCCAACCCAAACTAACCACAGCCAACTCAAACAAACCAAAACTAACCCAGACTAACCCTAAATTAACCAAAGTAAGGAAATACGCGCGCAAACAAGCGCCCTACGCGCGCTTGTCTCTTCACTATCTTAAACTAAGCAAACCCAACCCACAGTAACCAAAACTAACCCAAGCTAACCCAACCCAGACAAACCCAAACTAACCAAAGCCAACCCAGACAAACCAAAACTAACCCAGACTAACCCTAAATTAACCAGAGTAAGGAAATAAGAGCGCAGACAAGCGCGCTACGCGCGCTTGGCTTCTCTATCTCAAATTAAGCAAGACCAACCTAGACTAAGTAAAACTAACCCAAACTAAACAACACTAACCCAAAGTAACCAAAACCAACCCAAAACTAACCAAAGCCAACCCAACTAAACCAAAACTAACCCTGACTAACCCTAAATTAACCAAAGTAAGGAAATAAGCGCGCAAACAAGCGCACGCACTTTTCTCTTCACTATCTCAAACTAAGCAAAACCAATCCTAACTAACCAACACTAACCTAAAGTAACCAAAAACAACCCAAACTAACCAAAGCCAACCCAAACAAACCAAAACTAACCCAGACTAACCCTAAATTAACCAAAGTAACGAAATAAGCGCGCAAACAAAGGCGCTACGCGCACTACTATTTCGAAGAAAAGACCCATCGAGCTAAAGCTTTCGGAGTCTTTTCAGATTGTAAACGAAAATTTGTCTCATAGAAATTTTGGAAAATCAATTTTTTGTTTCAAATCAACGGTCTTTTCGATAAGACATTTCCGCTATCGGTATATTACTGTTGACATGTTGGCAATAACGCGAAAAATCGTGCTTGCTTACGTTTTCACTTGGCTTCGTTTGTTTTTAGACAAGCGTCTACCTACAGCAAATTTTCGACCATTGGACATATTTCACATGGCCCTTCGTTTGATTCGAGGGCGCAACCAAACAAAACTAACTCAAGGCACTGTTCAAAATCAAGAAAAACAACAGAAAAATACCTGAATTAGCACGTACGCATGCGTGAAGGCTCAAAATTTGTGTTGGTAGACGCTATTATCAAGGGCAAATTCCTGCGCGAGCAACAAAATCTGCCGTGGCGCGACGAAAAATAACGCCAACATTGAACACAAATATTTAAAAAACAAATGCATGATCCGCAATTTTTATTTCATATATTGTCAAATAATGTGTGCACTAACTATTAGTATATCTCTAACATTTTAATTGTTGTGACGCTAAAGTGATATATCACCGAAGAGAGATGAAAGATAAAAGTAAAATAAAAATTAAATTAAATTACATTGCTGTAGTAGAAAACAGGAGAAATTATTTGAAATGAAAAACGCTTGATCAAGGCCCCCCCCCAACCTTCAAGTGTATGGGCAAAAGTTAATTCAGTCGAGAAGCCTTCTGTGTAACGGAATGTAAGATCTGTTCAGATTGACCTGAGTGTTGAGGCAATGGTTGTTTGTGCGCAGCTCGCTGTTGATCTCGATGTCCTCCATGAAATCCGGACTATTGAAGTTTTTTGATGAAATGTTATGCAAAAGTTTTGAATCGGAATGAAGACTGAAGTTGTGGTTATGATTGCGCAAATGTTCTCCGAAAGTAGAATTGTTTCTGTTCAAATGTTCGTTGATACGGACTTTCAATGGTCTACATGTCCTACCTATGTAGGTGCACTCGCAAGAGTTGCACGACGAGTGTTAAATTTTGATAAATTTTTCTTTGTGTTATACAAGATGTTGTAAAAGTCATTACGAATTCTTTTTTTGATGGTAGAATCATTGGAGATTTGTTCAACCAAAACATCAAGCTCAACTGCGAACTGCAAAACATCACCCTCGGACAGTGAAGGTCTCAAACAGTGTTTAAGCCCTAAGTTTAAAAGTTCAATTTCGTCTGTGTCAAAAATTGTGTCGGTCAAATTCTTGATTCTCTCATGAAATTTAAAATTTGAGAATATCTTAGAGGCGGAATTGAATCTCTGCAAGTTAGAATTGATTTTTTGTTGCTTGGACCTCACTCTTGCAAACTTAAGATTTTTAGCATCCGAAAGTTCATTGGAGATGTTATTAGAAAATTCAGAGAAGTGATCGAGACCAAATTGGTCGATAAAGTTGTCATAATTTTTCTTTAGTTGGCAGTTGATTAAATCT
This sequence comes from Pissodes strobi, assembly GCA_016904865.1. NCBI lineage: Eukaryota > Metazoa > Arthropoda > Insecta > Coleoptera > Curculionidae > Pissodes > Pissodes strobi. The sequence continues at coordinate 13,132 of MU184065.1, read as the reverse complement.
AATCTAGCATAGTGCTTACAAATTTCAGATTTTATCAGTTTAAGTTGAAGATCTTGTTTAAATTTAAGAGGAACGTTTTTGGAAATCTTGACTGTCGCAAACTTTGGTGTGACTTCTTCCTTAATGCAATTATTTGTACTTTAGGTTAATTTTAGACCACTGCAGTAACTTATCTGATTTTATCTTTCAACTTAATACTTGTCTTTTTTTTTTAAACTCTTAAAATTCAAAATTACCGCCGTTTTTCGGCATATAAGTATCATGTGACCGATGTCGATTTTTGGTTTGTGTTTGATCCATGGATATGTCCTTTGTCTACTGACAAGTAAGTAAAAGAAGTCCACCATTTTCTTTTTCACGTACAAAAATGACACAAAAACCAACATTCCTAATTCATAACTTTAGCTAACCCTCCCCCTTTTTGTAATAAAAAAAAATTTTAATCTCAACAAATTTATAACGGAGCACAACAGTTTTCATCTCATAAAATTTTCTACCAAAAATAACCATTGTCTCAATTCAACAACATTCTTTGACTCTCCACTGACAAGGGGTTCTTTTACTTACTTTCAGGTAACACTGATGATGGCTACGGCCGAATGCGCTCTGTCACGCTCTTCATGATTCCATTTGAATTAAATTTTGCATGATATACAATGATTGTTTCATTACTTTTTTATACTTGTGTTTGACAGCCTTCAAGAGAGCATATGTTCGACACCTTGAGGGCTCCAAAAGTATAATGTCTCCGATCCAACAAGGATGAAGCCTATCTGGGAGGGTCGCCCCAGCTCTAGCTAGGCCCTCAGAGGCGAAATTCTCAATTTAAGAAAAAGAAGAAAAGAGTTTAGCTATTGCAAATTTGATTTTCGACTATCGTGAATTTGAGGACTCACTGAGTCGTTGGCGTCTCTGAGTATCTGGTTTCTGGCCAGATCCTTTACAGTAATACGCCACTATGCTATATTAGAAATATTAGCCGCTTCTGATCGGTGGATTAACGTCACGTTCACTTTATCTACAGTCAAGTCAGCTGTAAATGGTCTAATGGTCAGATTTTGCGTTTGACATGTGAACGCCTCGCGTTCACTTCCCATCGGAGAGCGATGCATATTTTCTATACTTGTTTTAAGGTTATGTTTGTTTCTTTTTGTAAATTTGGGTTAGTTCCAGTTAGTTTTGTCTGGTTGCTCTCAGGAGCGAACGAAGCGAGCGGAGGGCCATGCATTAAGAGTTAACAGTACTCTAAAGTGACGCTAATCCACCAATCAGGAGCGGCTAATATAGCATAGTGGCGTAGGACTGATTATGCGCCTCTGGCCACCGTTTACCATTTAATGGTATAGTCAGTTAATAGGCGGAGTGCGGAGTGGCGCTTAATTGTTTAGTAGTCCGCATCGATTGCAGCTTATGGGTTTGCGGTTTGTCAAACTGTACCTAATCGAAGAGAAATTAGAAGAGCAGAAGGAAGAAAAATTAGAAACTGATAAGAGTTGGATGAAACATTTCTTGGAACAAAATATTCTTATAAAAATTGAGTAATCTTTGATCCTACCAAGTATTCACGGGCGTAAATAAAATACGGACGAACGAGAAAACGCAGTAAGGAGTAGATACATTAAAAGCACTCTTATTAGTTAAATACAATATGCAAGATAATTGCCAACAATTTTATGAGTATATTAAAGATAATGACATTTAAAAAAAATCAAAGCTCACAGAAATATATTCAAAAAATTTAATTTATAATGCGTATTTTTGTTTTATTTCTTAGTATGAATAATTATTAATCTATTAAAAAAAAAGTTTTTAAATTGTTTTATTCTTTGGTGAATTTTTTAAAAAATAGGGCGTGGCACATTGCCTGTCGCCATCCCGCATTGAATAACACGGATGCATCGAAAGAGCTTCGAAAACAGCGCACTACTGGTAAACATTACATTTCCAAATCGTTCACCCTTACATATAAAAACAGAAAAACCAGTTTTCTTCGAGACCAATTCTCCCATTTTTAACCCACAACAACTTATCGTTTTAAATAAACAAATTGAAATAAACCTAAACAATATCAATCCTCAATTTGACTGCTGGGAGTTTTTGCACGACTATGCGATAAACCTTCGAATAACGTTTTTAATTCTCCATAATCTTATACATGTACATACGAGACTTTTCTTTCCTCTTGTTCTTCCTATTGACGCATAAATGTAAATTTATGTAAATTTTAATTAATTTTTAAAATTATAATTATTTTTAAATTTTAAGCTCTCATCTTGTCGTCGTCCCTGCTGAACTGAGTAGGTAGGGAAGCCGATTTAGTATTTTGTATTAAGATTGTTGTCTTATTTTTCTCTGTTGTGCTTGTGCTTTTTTTTTTGTCATTTTGAGTGCCTATAGGAAGTTATGAATAACTTGGTCTGCTCGAAATGTAAATGTCAATGCCTGTTTAAGGCTCGCCCACAGGACAATGAGGTCTTTGGCGCCTGCTGTGACGCATGCAAGCTAACTCTTTGTAAAACTTGTGCTAATGTAACAACCACCGAGTGTCACTCCATCGTGTTAGGCCAGCGTAATTTAATATTTTACTGCACATCCTGTAAGCTATTATTGAATGATGTACCAAAATTGAAGAAAGCGCTTGAACATCTTGATAAAACTAAATTGGAAATTAAAAAGAAAGATAGTCTCATTGCAAGGATGCAGGAGGAAAGGGACAAGAATGAGACAGAACTACGACTAGAAATAGCTAATTTATCGACTGACCTAAAATCTAAAGACAGATATATAGTTCGACTTAAGAGAAACACTCAAGATTTTGAGGATTCAGTGATCGACGTTGAAAAAGATTTTTCTAGCAAGATTGTGGAAAGAAGAACGAAATTGCAAGCCTAAATAAGGACATCCTCAAGCTTATGGAAAAGAACAAACAACTCTTGGATCAAATAAAATACGTCGAGGACCAAAACAAAAACCTAGCTTTGGAACTAAATGAAATGAAGAAACTTAGAACTAATTTTCTTACAAGTATTGGTTGTAATACAGGTTCTTCGTCGTTGAGTAATCGACCTAAAAAAAGGCGAAACCAAATTTTAATTATTGGAGACAGATTCGCAAGAGGCTCCACCCACTTATTTAGACATTTTGGAAGAGGACTTTTCGACTTGAACTGTCAGTGGAGGAACGGAATCACTATTGAGGGAGTCGTTGATATTTGCACCTCCTACAAGCAAAGTCTGACCCGCAAAGACTATATTTTTCTGCAATACCGGCTGAGATGTCCCCAGACAGAAAATCGAAGAACTTCTCGATATAGCGAATTCTACGAATCTAATCGTGGTCGGAACCCCATTCTGGAAGAACCGACCTGTGCTTAACAACTTTATTGCAAAGCAGAATAGTGTCTTAAAAGCATCTTTTTATGGATCACACGCTAGTTTTGTTCCCATCGTAGCAGAGTACTCCTTGAACGGCGAGATGACCGCTCAAGATAAGAATCATCTCATAAGGTACTTATGTGACAACTTTATAGGTACTCTAGATGACGACGAGGCTTCTTGCACTCAAATCCATGGGTCTTTGAGTGTGAATGACCTTCTGAAAACATCTGTCAACGAAGTCGATACTGAAAATTTTTGGCGCGACACAACGACGGACCCGTAGTCAGGACCGACCAGATAGTTCAATTAGATAGTTCAAGTAATATTTTTAGCATTTTTTACATTAATATCTGGTCGTTGAAAAACAAGACCCAAGAAATTGAAGCTTTCCTGCAGGAAAGACCAACGTGCTACAGTGCTCTTAGTTTCGCTGAACACTGCCTTTTGAATGAAGAAATCCAGCTAATCAACATTCAGGGTTTTGAACATGGGGCCTCCTTTTGTCGGGGTAGTAATCGACATGGTGGTGTTGTTGTTATGCCAGCTTCGGGTCAAAGCGTGAAAGTGTTGGAGGGCCTGGCTGAACTATCAGTTGAGAGACACTGTGAAGTATGTGGTTTGGAATTTCTAGACTGTGGTATTGTTATAGTAACTATCTATCGCCCACCAAGTGGGGATTTTACCGTGTTTTTAAATGTGATGGGCCTAGTTTTGGCCTCTATTTTTAATTTAAATAGGTACACTGTTATTAATGGAGATTTTAACATACAGTTCGATAGAGAGTATGGCGATAAGCATAGTTTTATAGATGTTATGAACTCTTACAACTTTTCTCAACAGGTCTTTGTGAACACAAGACTAAATCACTGTCTCGACAATGTGTTTGTAAACTTTTCTGAGTTTCCCGACTACAGTTTGAATGTTTTCAATCCTGTTTTGTCTGATCACTCAGCTATAGAATTGAGTTTTGATATTGGTCATATATGCAACACTGCGGTAAAATGTACCAATTTTTTGTGCCGGCCAGTGACAAGTAAGGGTATATTCAATTTGTACAACATGCTTGAGAGTGAAGACTGGCAATTTCTTGGCCCTGATATTGGGGCTGAGGAGTGGTGTAACAGATTTATGGACAAGTTTATCAGTATGCGTGACATGGCGTTTCCACAGTCCCTCAGAGTATCAACAAATCAAAACACACATAAAGTTGTATGGTTCAATGACAAACTCAGGGTTATGAGGGAGGAGCTTCGGGCCCTTGGCTGCCTTGCTCGAGAGTCTGACTGCCCTCTTCTGCATGAAGAGATCAAGGTATGTAGGCGTAATTATAGACATGCCATCTCCGAGGCTAAGCGAATAGCAAATAGTAATCATATCAAAAAGTCGGACAATCCTGCTAAAGCAGCATGGGATGTCATAAATAATAATCGACGAGTGGTCAGAGACAGGATGGGCGCGGATATTGATCCTAACATGTTAAATAATTTTTTTGTTGGTGTTGCTGGTGAACTGATATCAGCATTACCGCAATCTGCTGTCTCTTTTGAGAGATATTTGGAAGGGGTGAAAAGGAATGATTTGCTTACCTTTCATTTTCGTAATGTAACTTTTAATGAGGTTAGAGCTGCAATTGACGGATTAAAGAAGAAGCACAGTAAAGATTTCTATGATCTGAATATGGTGTTAATAAAATCGCTAAAAAATGTTCTAATTAGTCCTTTGACAAATCTGTATAATAAATGCATTGAAGAGGCCACATACCCTCACCTATTTAAAATAAGTAAAACGGTCCCAGTATTTAAAAGTGGAGACCCTAACTCTCCTAACAATTATAGGCCGATATCGCTGATACCTGTTTTGTCAAAAATATTTGAAGCTCTGCTCTGTAAACAGCTGTGTGATTACTTGGAGTCGAATGACTTGCTGTCCGGCAATCAATTCGGTTTTAGAAAGGGTAGATCAACAGTAATGGCCATTAATAAACTATGTGAAGGCATAGTTGAGGGCTTTGAGGGGGGAGAGTTTGTAGGAGCTACATTCTGCGACCTCTCCAAGGCCTTCGATTGTGTCTCCCATGACATCCTATTGAAAAAACTTGAATTCTATGGACTAAATCTCGACAGCTGTCAGTTGATTCAGAGGTATCTCACTGACAGGAGACAGGTGACATGCTATGGGGGACATCTCTCGGACGTAAGAGTCGTGAGGCACGGTGTGCCACAGGGCTCTATATTGGGGCCGTTATTGTTCCTCACATATGTCAACGATATAGAATCCTCCCTGCAGCAGGGTAGTGTTACATTGTATGCAGATGACACCAATTTTCTTGTAACTGACAAGGAATGTGAATCGCTGATTGAGAGGTTGGCTGAGTGTAGAGAGTGTGTCAGTGATTGGTTTGTGGTAAATAAACTCAACCTTAACCATGAGAAAACGAAAAATATTGTCTTCTCGCTGAGGCAAATATACCTTGATAATCCAGACCAGGTCAAGTTTTTGGGAATAACTTTAGACCCAAAACTGACTTTTGAACTCCATGTAAATAATGTTTCAAAAAGGGCAGCCTCGGGAGTCTTTGTACTGAGGGGCTTGGCGAATACTGTGGAGTCAGCGATCTGCCTTATGGCTTATCATGCTCTTGTGCACTCAATATGTATATATGGCCTTCTGGCTTGGGGACATTCGTCCCATGCATCTAGGGTATTTGGAGTACAGAGGAGGGCAGTCCGAGTCCTGGCTGGGATTGGGTATCGTGATGAAGCAAGACCATATTTCAAAAAATTTGGGATTCTTACTCTTCCATCCCACTACATTTACGAATCATTACTCTATGTACGTCAAAACCTAAACAGATATGCAACTATTCAGAATTTACATTCTCACAATACAAGATCACACATGAATCTTCAAATTGAGTTTCTCAGACTTAAGAGGTCTTGGAATGCAACGCTACATTATGCGCCTGTTTTTTTCAACAGGCTACCTGTGAGGGTCAGGGAATTGCCGGTAAAGCGCTTTAAAACTGTAATAAAAAAATATTTAATATCTCAAGCTTTTTACAATTATAACGATTTCCTAAATTGTGATGTTAGTGATCAGGATTTTGTCTAATATGTTGTGATATATCTTCGTGTATAGAAATAGTTTATTTTAAATCTTTAGATTTGGTCTATGTATTTGTAATTTGTTGTGTCCTTTCCAACTAATAGCTTTTAGCTTTTAACTATTTAGAATTTCTATAAACAATTGTAAAAAAAAATTATTGACAATATTGACGATTGTAAAGGTATTTTGTACTTATCATTAATAAAATTATTCTTATTCTTATTCTTAATAATTCTGGTCACCTTATGCTAGGGTTGCCAAGTTGTACAAATTAAATACCCTAAGGCAAGTCAACAACACATTGCTCCTAGCGTTAACAACACGTTGCCCCTACCGTATCAGAGGGCTTCAGAGTTGCATGCGCATCATATTGTTGACAAAATATATAATATTACACTTCACGCATAGCCCTCCGCTCGCTTCACTCTCTACGGGGGCGCATTCAACAGAACTTAACCAAAACTAATCCGAGGCATGTTCAAAACGAAGAAAACAAATTTTGCAATATAATATTAAAATAATTGCGAATTGCAGACGCATCAACCAACCTCTGAGTTACGGAACAGTTGACAGCAATTCGCTAGACCCTAAAGATATAGTGTTTAATCAACAATGTAATGCGCGCGCTTGAAGCCCTCTGATGCGGTATGTCGCTACCGCTCGAATCTCGATCTCAGTTAAGTAATTCCCGGGAAGCATTTTTGTATCGAGCGCCCAGTAAACTAAGTTTCATATCGTGCCTGTAATATAAATGTCAGTGGCGGCTCGTGAGGATTTAAATAGGTAGTGCGCAATTTAAGTAGGTTTTTTCGTACGAATAGAGGGATGCCCGCTGGAGGCGCCGTCGGATGCTTACCCGCCGAAGGCGGAAAGTTTTGGGGGTGCCACGCCCATTTTTTACCCAAAACTCGTTAAAATCGTTTAAAAAATGAATTCGGCGCCCTCTTGAATGGTAATTGTTGTACACTAAAAGAGTAGGTACTTATCGATTCCAGAAGGGTAAACCATTAAAACAGTTTATTGTAAATACAAATCAATAAAGTTCAAAAAAAAATCAGGAGAAGTTCGAAAACGTTAAAAAATATATCGGTTTGATGGCAAAAAAGTGTTATTGAACATCTTTTTGTCGATGGTTAGCCCTTCGACTTTGCCGTTTCCTAGCTTTAAAGTGAAATTCCATTCGCCACAAGATTTCGGGGGTTAAAATGTCTGGTGAAAGACCGACCATCCTTTTTCTTGGCACATGTTTGGTCTAATTTTAAAACCGGCATCGGTCGCCCTAACCTCTTTATTTCAATCTTTTTATTCAGATCCAATAGAGAAAAGTTATTTTTAATAATATTGTCAACTGAATTTATGCCCCCACAGCAATTGTCAGAACCCGAACTACTAGCCATGACAGTAGAATAATAGTATATAAATAAAAATATAAAACACTAAACAATATTACGTACACTAAGCTCACGAGTTTATATGCAGCTAATTAACAAGCGTCAACGAACCGAACAAAACAAAAATAAATTCACGGCTCGACTGGAGTATAATACAGAATAATACTTATAATAGTAGCACAGTAGTATGTAATATTCGCCCTAAAAAACGATTTACTTCCCACTTTTTCCACACAAGCTGAATTTTTCAGGACCTATAATAAATGTGTTGCATCAGCCGTAGCCTGAAGACGAAGAGGCTGGACATATTTAATTAGGGCGTAAACCCATGACGTCTCTCATTATTTATTGTTATACCATTGTTAGTTTATAAGCAAAAAATATGGGATTCGCTCTATTACCTTGTCAAGACATAAGCGAAACTTTTATAAAGAATATTTTTTTTTTCATTTAGACCTTCCCTTTTTGTTAATTGAGTGTTATATTTAAAAATAACTATTTTTTAATTAAATTTTTGCACGGTTGAAACCGAGATATTTACATTTATATATTTTTTTGGCCATATGGGCTAATGCAAATGATTTTTTTTGAATAATTATCAAAAAATACTTCCTACAAAGACCTTATTGTGCATTGGACCAAAAAATAAGTATTTTTTCCTCTATACGATGGTACCAATATCTCGATTTTTGATGATAGTGTCCTTTTGTGGAGTCTAATTTTGTATTACCTCCGGAATAAGGGTTATCTTATCATGTACTTTCATCCCTGAAAAAATCAGCTTGTGACACCATACTATATACGCAAGAATTGCAAATTATCACTAAATTAAGCTACAAAGTGCGGATCTAAATAGCGCACGGATGAGCCTTGACTTCTCGTGATTTTACGAACATTCCCGACCGTTTTGCATGACGAAAATGCATTTAACAAGAGCGCCGAACACTAGCGCACGGCAGATTTAGACTAGTTGTGGCTACGGACGGAGGCCGCCGTTGGACGCTCTGCGTTTTGATCGTCGCCGTCGTGCCTCGATTTCGCTCTTATAAATAATGTATTCTGCGGCCAGTGGAGATTCAAAAATATGTAAATTCGCAAATTATAGTTAGTTTATGTTAAATTGTATGTAGGGAAGATTTTATTTTTCCGTTTACTTTCGAAGGCAGTGCGCGCGCACGGGCGCACTTATTGAGAAGCCGCCCCTGATAAATGTTAGCTAGGATACACCGGTTACGTTTCTCGAAATATTTGAACACTTCATACCTAGCCCTTCGCTCGCTTCGCTCGCTCCGGGACGCAACCAGCAAAAACTAACCAAAACTAATCCAAAATATGAAAAGCCTGCACATTTATAGTATAGCCGCGCTATAAAAAGTCGGGAACTCGTACCCTCGATACAAATAAGTTCCCGGAAACCACCAAAGTCGCACGGGGCAGGGACGAAAAGTCATCGATTATTTAAGCTACTACTATTTAAGCGATTAAATGTAGGGCAATAGTTAAATTCTAATCTAAATCGTTTTCGTTGGTGGTTGCACAACGGTAAAATATAAATGGTAAAAATGGTTGTACTCATGGAACTCCGCTCGCTTCGCTCGCTCCGGGGGCGCAACCAAACAAAATTAACCCAAGGCATGCCCAAAACTAAAAAAAAAAAACACATCAGCATTTGGACTGCAGTTAACCGTAAATTACAGACTGCGACGTTGTTGTCAAATCTATTACTATTAATTTAAATTCAATGCCAATTAATACTTGGGCAACATTCTAATTATTTTTCTTTATAAACTTCGAAATTGTTATAAAGCCGAAGATTTTACAGATTTGTTTTAGGGCGAGAGGCATGGCAAAAAAGCGGGAGTCTCCCGCCTAATTGGGGAGGGTTGGCAACCCTATCAGTGTAGCGGCAATTATTAAAATAATTTTGTGGTACAAATAATTGACTGGTGCCTTTCAAAGCATAAAATATGTCAGATTTACTTTACGCACTAGTGCGTAAAATAACTTACTTTACGCACTGCACATTAAAAAGGCCTATTTTACTAATCTTAGAGGGTGCGTAAAGTGAGTATTTTACGCACGGTAGTAGAAAAAATAAATTTTGCCCAATAATTGAACTGTTTAATACTAGGTTATGTTTTTAATGATACTATTAAAAAAGAAAAAGTAAATACATATGTTGTTCATCATTTAAATTTTAATGGTTAGAAATATTTTATGGAAAAACACCATTGACACCACTTAATTTTTACATAAGGTGGGGGGGGGCTCTTAAGGTAGCTTTCCTGGATCAGTCAGTAGGGACACATCCATGGCTGGAGAACTTGAAGTAATCTTATGTGAAAGATCTGGAAGGCCATTCCATTAATCCAGTTTTATAAAATATTATATTCAATAGCATGTACCAATACATCCGTAATATTTCTTCTGAAGATATCACTTGTCAGTATACTTTTTGAGTGGTCACGGAATCTTTGTTCGTGGTCGTCCGGGCCGTTCTTCTCACTGATCCCTTCTATTTGTTTTTTTGTCATAAGTTTTACTTGCCAGATCAAAAAGCTCATGATAATTCCAAGAAAACTAAATTTCTTCCAGTCGGACTTTAAAATGTCGAATGGCAAAAGCTTTTCGGGATCACTTCCTAGTTCTCGTGTGAAGCTTGAGAAGCTTTTATGGTATAATTCTAGATATTCGTCCAATTTATCGAAATCTTTTTTTGATGCACCAGTATAAAAGAAATATGATAAATCGTGTACTGGAGTAGAATCACGCAGCAATTGATGATCTATAAGTTTGATATTTTCCAGCTCTCCATCGGCCTGAAATAAAAAAGAAATAAACGTATCAAATAGTTGCTTTCATAATTGTTTTTTAATTGGTTTACAAAATCTTTCGACACGCTATGTAAAATTGGCAAGGTCACTCGCTTCTAAACCACCTTGAATTATAAATATTGCACCAAATGATAGATTTATTAAAAATTAATAGTTCCAGCATTTTTAACGGTATTGTAGAAAAATTGGGGGGTTGAATAACCAGGCAGCAAGCTGACGTCAATATGACGTGAGATTATTACGTCATTTTGACCAGAAAAATGACTTCATTATGACGGTAGGATCACGTCATTATGTCACAGTTCAAGGACATCATTTTATGACGTGAAAAAAAGCGTCATTTTATGACGTAAAAATACGTATCTATAAGTAGGTATCCGGACCCTTCAGACCTACCCCTGGCATCCGACAGCTGACAGATGACGTTTGTTACTTTGGGGGGCGGCCGTTGGCAGTTGACAGACACGTTCGGAATCTTTCGGTCATCCTCGGAAATACCTAAATTAATAAACCAACTAAACCTTGCAGAAAATTGATACGTTTGGTTTCCTTGCTCGCTGAAGCAAAATATTCGAGGTGTTGGGGTACATAGGTAATATAAATTTAAATTTAAAAATACACAACTTTAATAATAAAAAATAAAAGAAAATTTTCTTAAAAAATTTAGCGAAGATTAAAAACATCGTAATAATATGGTATGATTAACATTAAGGTTTAAAATTGATTTACTGAGAAATTAAAATTTTTCTAACTATGAAATGCCGAAAAAATCTCGTAAAAAAGACGTTATGTCTATGACGTCTAATAGACGTCTAGAAATCGACGTCATAAATCACGTCATTTATTGGTCATATGGCGCCTCAAACAAAAAGCGACCAAAAAAGAACCAAAAATGACGTGATGGTATATGACGTCTAATACACATCTATAAATCGATGTCATAAATCACGTCATTTATTCGTAATATGACGTCTCAGACTAAAACTGCCGAAAAAATCACGTCAGCTTACTGCTTGGATAATCCCCCCATTTCTCCGGATACCCAAAAATTTTCGGAAAAATGGGAGAAAATTAAAAAAAAAAAACGTCAATTATTGTTCGGAAAGTTAATAATAGTATTATAAAACGAAATAAAAAAAATAATAAAAAAAGTTAGAGAAACGTGGTTATCGGCGGAAAAAAAGACGTTCAGCTGCGAAGTCGTGGATGGTAAAAACGGGAAAAAAAAATGCTTTACGAGAAATAAAACAAAAATTTAAAAAAAAATGAGAAAAAATGAACATTTAAAAAATTGTTCGAAAAGTTAATAATAGTATTAGAAAACGAAATAAGAAAAAAAACTTGATAAAAACAATCTTAGAAAAACGCGGTTTTCGGCGAAAAAAGGCGAAGGGGTTCAGCTACGAGGTCAGGGATGGTAAAAACGGGACGAAAAAATGCTTTATGAGAAAAATTTTTTTTTTGAAAAAATGGAAAAAAATTGAAAAAAACTTAAAAAATTGTTCGAAAAGTTAATAATAGAAAATACGAAAAAACTTATTAATAAAAAAAACTTATAGAAACGCGGTTTTCGGCGTAAAAGTTCAGCTACGAGGCTCGGGATGGCAAAAACGGGAAGAAAAAGTGGCTTATAAGAAAGGAACAAATATTTTTGAAAAAATTGGAAAAAATTGGAAAAACGTAAAAAAAACTTCGGAAAATTAATAACAGTATTATAAAATGAACTAAGAAAAAAAATTAATGAAAAAAAAAAGAAAAGATTGTTCGGAAAGTTAATAATAGTATTATAAATCCAAATAAAAACAAAAATAATAAAAAAAAGAAAAAATTGTTTGGAAAGTTAATAAAAGTGTTATAAAACGAAATAAAGAGAAAATAAATAATAAAAAAAAGTTACAATACGAAAAAAAAAATTGCAAAAAAGGATATAAAATTAAAAAAAAGTGTCAAAACCGGGAGCAAAGGTTGAGAAAAAAAGCTTGAAAAAATAAAAATTCAGTTCCTAATATCTCTTTCAGAAGTTTCATTTCAGTTATGTGCTATTTGACAGTACTTAAAAATCATGACAAATATCATGAACCCAGAATATCACTTTTATCAAATTTTCCATTTTCTAGATTAATGCATTTCCTTGTACTTTTACCAAACCAAAAGCAACATGTATATTTCAGTTTTATTCGTCGATATATTCTACCGACCGCGTATATACCGCGTTTAAATTAGAGCTGAACGATGTTGCAAATCGAATATCGATATAAGAAAATATATCGATATCTCCAATTATTTCGATATATTGGTATTTTTCATATATCAATAAATTTTTTAATATATAGATGTATGAAAAATCGATATATCAAAAATGATTTGAAAAAATTTCAAAAAATATACATTTTTAACATCCATCCCTTTATTTTTAGATAAATAA
>MU184064.1:161601-177454 GCA_016904865.1 Pissodes strobi | reverse complement strand
CATGATGACAATTCTGTAGAAGAAGAGTCCCAAAACCCCGACATTACTTTAATTTACAACGAAACAAAAGCTGTTGTTGACTCCCTAGATCAAAAGTGCTCAAACTATTCCACATCTCGTAAAACCCGTCGATGGCCCATGGCAATTTTTAGTATGATGTTAAATGTATCTGCAATTAACAATAGGGTTTTGTACCAATTGGCAAAGCATGGTATTAAAATTGCTAGACTTGATTTTCTCACGGAACTTCGACGTGATATATGTAAGCCTCACATGAGGATGCGAGTCTATAACAACAAAATGCCACTCAAACTAAGAAATTTGACAGCCGATGATATACTTGGAATTATCATACAGCCTACAGGATTTGTTCAAAAACGTCAACCAGGATCTAAAAGGAAAATATGTTCATTTTGTCCGCCCAGAAGTGACCGAAAAACAAACTCATTTTGTGATTTATGCCAACAACGCTTAAAAAATGTATCCAAATTGTTTTTGAAATATTTTTGTAGATTTTTTGCAATAAGGTGTTTTTATTTCAAGTAAGTCAATAAACTTTTATTTTTGCCTTAAAGTTGTGGGTCATTTCGACCCTGGATAGTTGCAGCGTAATAGTTTGTTACGAGAAAAGCAATTTTCCTAATTTTATTACAAGAAAAGTTATATTGCTTGTTACAAGAAAATTTAATTAGTTATGATAAACTTTGATTTGTTGAAATATAATTTCAATTACCTTATTATAATTACTAGAATTCAAATAAAAAGCCAATTTGTTACAATAAACTATAAATGCACTTTTCTTTAAATTATCACTTTAATTTACTGAAAAGATAAATTGAAAGATACTCAGGGGGTTTGGGTAAGGAGCATGCTTCTGAAAGTTTTTTTTTTTCAAGTGTTGTTGTCGTTAAAAGCGCAAAATAAAAGATTAGAAATTTCAAAAAACAATTTTTATTCTATTTTCGTCTAACAAAAATAACTGTTAATTCTGTTGAACCTTCCTGGTGATAACTGCCCTTTAATCACCTTATGCTTCCTCCGAGCTTCTTGGAGAGGGTTCCCGGAAATTGCTGCAGTGCCTAGGACCTGTCCTGTGACGTCACTGGAAGCTGTCCTGGTAGGCCGAGTGCGTGTGAACTCAGTAGCATGAAAAAAAACCAGTACAAGGCAGTTAAAGAGTTCACCAAGAATGTTGTTACAACCCTGTTTCAATATGACGGAGAGCGTCGCTTGTCTTAGCTTAGGTTTTTAATACAGAAATTAACAGGAGAGAACTAGAAAAAATTCTTTCCAATTAACAATGCTGAAAAATGCCAAAACACGCTGAATGAGAAATTTAATTTAATTTAATTAAATATGCCTCCGCCAATTTTCACAGAATTGTTTAGACTGTAGACAATAATTATATTTTTAAATAAAACAGTCAACAGGTTACAGATAATAAATAAAATGAATAGCTATTTAAGCTGAGAAATATTGTCATTAACAATAATTCCATAAAAAACAATTACGGTAATCAGGTAAGAGCAAAAATGAAATCAATAAATTTAAACAAGTAATCAGAATTTAAGTATTGCCTGAAAGCTACTTATGAACTCAAAAATCAATTCAATTCTAAAACAAAGGTAATGACAATCATTCAATTCAATTATTGCTTGAAAGCTATTTTCTAACTCAAAAATCAGTTTAACTAAAAAACAAAGGTAACAACAAATTTAGATAGAAATAGAGACATATAACAAACAAACAATTGTGATCTTGTGCGCTTTTTAAATAGCAAGGTGACGATAAAATGCTTCTATAAGTTGAATAATAACTAACTAAGCCTGAAGTCAACTGATAACGATACTAGAGAAAGGTAGACTGAATATCCTACACTCTCGACAGTTTTAGTTATTCATTTCTAAAAATTGCCACCTCTAACTAGAACCTAGATATGAGCCCTATAGGCCAATTTGTTCGATTCCTTAGTTGGGCTGCTGAACTAAATCCGAAATTTAATAACTCCTGCTTTTGTAGGATCAAGTGCCTTTTTTTCTCTCTTATCAAAGAGCCTAAAGCAAAAAAAAACTATCTCACGTGCCCTACAGGCACAAACATACACACGGCAAAAGGCAACGTGGTATGCGAAACGATAGTAACCAAATACCAGAAATTCACAAGCTTAGCAGCTTTACTCTGCTTACAGACTTTACGATATAGGAAACTAGAAATAAGATCAGATATCGCAAAACAAACAAAAATAAAATAAATCAAGCCCTACCTTCTCACAACCTCCCACACTGGTACCCGGTACAAGACAAGGTCTCAAAATTCAGTCTTACCTTCCGCCAGAATCACATCTCGAAAAAAATTACACTGACACGCAGTCGTCACAAATATTTCATTTTTTTTTCACCGTACGAAGTACGAAGCGACCGATCTTTAACCATAAAATCTGAACTGGATATTTGAAATTATTTATCAGTTTTAAATAATATATTCGACTGCGGCATTTACGTAGATTCAACCCATAATATTAATTTTCATTTTGTATTAATCGACTGGTATTAAAAGACAAAAATTAGTTTTAAATGAACTTGATGGGCAACATAAAAATTCAGTATTTATTAATATTTTCGTACTATTTAATGAGGAATTTTCCACACTGTTGCTACCAGGTCGATTTAGACAGTAATAGGTTGAAGATGAAAAGTTATTATTTCAAACCAAAAATAAAAACAAGCAAACTCGGAAAAACGTGATGTTACGGAATTGTCAAAATTACCGTAACAAGTTATGAGTGGGTCGTAGTTAAGGAGTAAGAAGACTATAAAATAAAATTTCTAAAGTGTGACAAGTATAACTGGAACAGCGGAAAGAATGCGGACAAAAAATTGGCGATGTTGTCGAGTAACTTTAATATTTTTTGAGAATTAATATTTATACCTATTATTTAGATAAACAAGTAATTTAATATACTCATTAACTCATTGAAAATAAAAAGTAATATCCAAACTGGAGCTTTACTATTACTTCAACTTTAATTCGTAATCTATTTTACACATTATCAATTTAAATAAATTTGCGACATTTATATCTATTTGCCCGATACATCCGGCAACAGGTGCGTCAAGTTCCCCTCGTCCTCGTGACAAAGTGCATCAAGGCGATTGGCTGCAAGCAATTTTTCCTCTCTTCGCTCCTCAACCGTCGCTGTTCCAAATAAGTTTGCCACACTTTAAATATTTTGCCTTATTTGGAACACGTGCATAAACCTAACATCCTGATATTAATAAAGTATTTAAATTAAAGGTGTTTATTTTAATTCATTCTATGATCATAACTGAAAAACAATCTAAAATGACATGTATATATATATATACACAAATACATTCCATGACCATTATTATTATACTAGCCACTGCGACAAGCTACATGTAAGAAAGTAAAGTCAAAAACGGAATTATTTCCCTCACCCCAAATATTCTATAATACTGTCAATTTTTGCACGGCTTAAAGACATTTCTATGATCCTAGTCCTACCTCCTGCCATAGTTTCATAGTTATTACTTTCAAGTGCTACTTTGTAGCTTGGAATTGTCTGAGTTAATTTTATTTGCCATAACTATGGATATTATGGGAGCATTTTTTCTATCTAACTATACGCATACATTAAAAATCATGCCTCAATGTAATTAAAACAAGTTGATTCGAATTTTTAGTAAACTATGTAGTTTGGAATCTAAAATCCCTGCCTGCAAATGTATTGCTACGACCATTGTTGTGATCCTGCTTTGCTTGTATCATTGTTAGAAACTGCAAATGTAGGTGTTAATTAAATAGTGGTTTCGGAGTTTGCAATGCAGAAATTGGAATGTGGAACATTCCAAAAGCTTGTAAATAACCTTGAGAATATAGCAATTAGGTAAAGTGAATTTAGTGCAGTAATTGAATTGCTGGTAGAGTTTAATAGGTTTGTCTGAGCCTAGTATGTAATTCTATCGTTTAAATGATGCGTTCCAAGTGTGTTAAATTTTGTTAAAAAAAAATAAAAAGATTGCATTTACTTATTTTTAAGCGCATATTTTCTATAAATAAAAAATAAATATTTGATTTAATACTTAAATACTATGGAAATATTGCCAACATTATTTTGACATAATGAATTATAATTAGGTTAATTGTTAACATGAGTCACATAAATATCATAACTAATAAAAACGTTAGTAAACACATTTAAAATAAAGTCTAAATTATTTAATTTTTATTGAAATATAAATGAAGAAGATCCAATTTCTTCACTGGAAATTCGACTGTACATTCACAGAAATAATGATGTATAATTTCTTGTAATCTTGTAATTTGTTTTTATTAACCCCTATATAAATAACACTGATTCCTTTGTGCGTTAATTTTTATATTAGCCTTTGTTACCGCGCAATAATATTCATAACAAATATTTTTAGAAAAATCATATTTAGTTTCTTTTCACAATTATTTATTTTTCGTATATTACCTGTAATACAATATACTATAACCTATACACACATTCTACACATAATTGCGTAGCTTTCCACCATTTAAAATATTACCTGTAAATCACAATATGCGTTTGCGAAGGCACCGTTTTCTTTTTGTTGAAGATTAGTCGTGGCCACTGTAAAATTATTCAAATGTATCGCCAAAGTGTTATATTATTCTAGACGCAATAGTGAGGGTGTCGGTAAAATGCCAAACAATCTGTGTAGTTGAGAAGTGGACCAAGACTTATTACCATGATAGTATCAGTATACGCCTAATACATTTTTTAATATTAAATTGTTGGTGACATACCGGGAAGGCAATAGAAGAAGGCATATAGATATTGCTTACTTACTTACTTACTTACTGATTTTTGATATTTGAGAGCTGCCCATTAGCACTTACGTCTAGGAATCAGGGCAGCATTAAATACGGCCGTCAGTTCGGTTAGTTATAGTTGTCTGTGTATCGTGTCGAAATATTACAAGTTAAAATGGTTCGCTTCGGTGACTCACCCAAAAAAAAACAATTATAACTGACTAAAAATACACAAATCACTGCACATGGTTATGATGTCCCTATCCGCTTGCAGATTTCCATCCCATTTACCGAGATTTACTCTCATACCGCCGCGTAAGCTGTTCACACATCAATATATGCCCAATGAGAAGCGTTATAAAACAAAAATGTTCTAAAAATATGCACAGCAGATATTAATTTTACGCAAAGAAATTTAAAACAATTATTCAAGTACAATTATTTATGTACAATCTTAAGCACATATACTACATAAATTGTGTCAGGTACACATTTAGACAAAATTTCGTATAATTGTGCAAATTTTATGAATAAATTTCTCTAAGTGAAAATATTTTGTTTTTTTTTCAATATAACTTGAATAAATACCTATAGGATGTCTTATCCCAAAAGCATATCAAAATATGCTGTTTTGTTTTATTGATAACCTATTGCTGTATGATTAAAGTAAAGTATTGTAAACTGCTTAAAATATTTAAACCACTAATTAATTATCATCCTGTCCTAAGTTTGAACTTGAACTTGAAAAATATCATGTAAATATGCAACATAAATTATAGACAAGGCGAGAACTGCGCAGGCAATTATGAACTTTAAAGTTGCAATAGTTAGCAGTTTTTATGATATAAATAGTCAAGCGGACCACCAGTCTGTAACAGTTCGATTTTGCCAATTTTAAAATTTCATTTATATGATGCCTTTAAGGAAAAAATTATGCTGTATTTTGCACTCATCGGTTTATTAATTCTGAATTTAATAATTCGCTTGAAAATGCCTCTTTTCTCAAAGTAAAATTAACTATATTTTAACTATAGGTTAGCTATATATTTGTATTCTTAATTCGTTGTGACTATTTATTTTAGTTGATAAGCTAGAGCGATGTACCTTATTATTAAAATAACTTAGCTTGATTTGCATTATATTATCGTAAACAGCCAGCGAGTCGATTTATATTTCTAAAGAATTCTGTTAGCCTGCAAAAAACGCTGCGTCTGACTTGTTGATCCGTATTTTGGTAGTAGTTTTTGTGACCTTCGTCACGGAATAATAGAGATGGGCTATGTATCGCGCGTTTTCATTCTCGATTTAGATTTTTGAAGGTTTATCATTCCTGTTAAAGCATTTCCTAGCATTTCTGGAAGAATGTAATTTTAGCTCACTATTCGTGGGTTCAGCCGTCATTTATCATAATAAGCGAGAATTAAGGCGTTTATTTTCTTAGAATTATTCCTTGTATCGAATCACTCGTCAAGTTTTCAGCCCATTACTACTTGTGTCGCAGTATTTAATTTCGAAGGCAAATTGAAGGAAAACGGAACGTTGGAGAAGGCTTTTCTAGTTTGCTCGCCTGGGGAACGTTTGCCAGTATAGCGAGAAATTGCACGTTTTAAGTATTGTGATATAATACAACCCTTTTTATAGGGGATTTACTGTGTGGTTTCTGTTTGTGTTTTAACACGACCGATTCTTCGAGCTCTACATGCTGTACTAGGTAAGCATTTTCTCTGGATTTCTTTTTCTGTGGCCTATGAAGCACGTAACCGCCATGTTGCTAAATTTTGTTTTGTTTCCATTATTTGTAGCGGCTTCCACGTTCGTCCAATAAGACCCAGACCATCGAATCTCTTCTAATACACCCTCAAGTCCGAGTATGAGGTAAATATCGCTACAGTTTTGCCTAAATTAATGAAATTGATTGCTTATCTACCTTTTATTTTTTGTGCACATAACCCCATTTGCTTTTCCCATGTGTTATTTTATCTACTCCATTTTATCTGATCCGAATTTTTATTTTAATGCAACTTTAATTTTGATCATATGGGGAAGTTTATATATTCTTTTAGGGGTGATTCATACCCATCTTTTTATATTCAAGTTGCCTGAACCTTAATATCTCTTTTATTTGCTTTATTGCACTGTAAGTCCATGGGTTTTTTGTCTGGGATAATTTGTTTTATAAAGAAGATGTATTTATGCAAGGAGGGAGGGGGTCTATGATTTTTTATTAAAGTAAGGGGGTCTATGATTTTTATAAAAGTAAGGGGGCTTCATTTAATACGTACTGGATTATTTCAGGGTTCTTCTGCTGGGCCAGAAGTTTAATTAAAGGACTGCAACTTTTTCCCTGAAAGGCCAGAAGCAGGTCCACAACTTTTTTCCCTGGAAGGCTGACGAAGGGCCTTAACTTGTGGTTCCCGCACTATAGGCCATCGACAGAGATCGACGACGGGATTTGGGTATAAGTTTTGTGTCTGTGTTTTGTTTACTCTTCGTTTGCTTTTATTGATATAAATCAAACATTGAATTGAGGTAGCTCATTGATTTTAATTAATTTAATTTACATCTATTCACTGGTTTATCGGACCAGTTAACCTAATTGCTTTGAGTTGTTTCCTCATTTTAAAAGTCAAGCGCTGGCTGGATAACTTCATTCTTTTCATTAATTAGTCGGCAGATATAACCGCTCTGAACTTTATCTTTTATCATATGAATCAAGCTAACCATAGTTTTAATCTGATCTGGTGCTTTTATTAACTTCTCAAGTTTTTTTGATCTAATCATTGCGGCCTATTATCACCATCAGTGCAGCTATTAGCGCACGCATACCTAGTTGTAAGAAGCTTAGTCTGCGTCAAGTGATCTCTTTGATAAGTAGTGTTTAGTGCATTTAGTGATAAGGCATACAGAACCGAGGTTTTCCAACTGAATTGGTCTCTGTACGTACAATCTTCTTATTGTACTCTGTTTATTTTATTAATTACGTTAAGTCATTTAACATTCTTTTGTCTACTCAACCACATTTCAATATAACCATTTTTTCCAGATAGATTGTTGCTGTGTTTGAAAAAAAAAAGGATTTAGTAGCAAATATAGTGTCCATTAAATTTTTAGATTGTGTTTTCTTGATAGGTTAAGTTGGTTGATTATAGTGCCATAATTATTCTCATTTTCTTCAAAGTTTGAAATTAAGTACTAAGAACCGGTTAATTTTATAGCGAATCTAGCCACTCGGTACAACACCTGCCGAGCTTTTTCCGTTTAGCTGGCTAGAACGGGTGGCGCTCAAACGACCCCACGACAGGGGCCGGGCTTTGTAACGCGACTCTCCGGGGCTAGGTTCATTTTTTTTAAATTAATTGGGAAAAAAATCATTGGGTTCAATCACAAAAAAACGTGTTGCAAGTCTGGCAGGCTTTTGTCGCTCACCTATTCCGCTCTCATCTATTGCAGTCCACAGGTAGGTACGTAGTAGGGGCTCTAACGATATCCTAATCTTCAGACCCAACTCAGGAAGTGCAGTTCACAAGAATGTACTTCTTGGGGGATACCCGCCTAAAAATTACTAGCGTCGAATCTACGATAGATCTGTCAAAATTCAGTTATAGTGCCTTAAAGCGCTTAGTAAAATTAAGATAAACTAAGAACCTTAAATTATTGTCTTATGAAATAACCAAACTTAACCATAAACTAAAACACAACACCACCCTTAAATAACTTTATTATGATTCAGAGACTAAGACCTATAAACAATTCAAACCATACCTCAACTGAAAGTCCATGCGTGTTTTAGTAATCGGGTATAGGGTAAACATTAAGTCTTTGACCGATAGACGTCATTATTGTTTTGCCGAAGTGCCTTCTTTATTATCTCTTCTCTCCTGACGTAGATCGATCCATAATCTGAGCTATATAACCTGCACGCCATCCCAGGCGTTGCGTCACGAATTACTATTCGTGACAATATTATAAAATAATTAGGTGTATGGATATCAGGATATGTTTGATGCTTTATCTTCTTCTCCAATAGATGTCATTCATCAAGCAATTTTATGTTTTCACCTTTAGTCTATTCCCAGAGTAAATATATAATTTCATTATAATTTATGTGGGAAACATAGTTCGAACTTGTTAACTAATTCGTGATATCTTATCTGTCCCAAAATATTCATCAATGTGATACTTACGAAAATGGCAATGCTTATTTAAAGGAAGTTAACAATAGCATTAAGCGCTTAAACCAAACAATGATTTGTCATCAAGAGACCTTCACCTTTGCTGCTGGAGATAGGCATCTTCCGATTTTCTCCATTATCTTCTAAAGCCAATTAATTACTGGTGATCTTTTCAATGTCATCCCTCCAACGCCTTGGTGGTCATTCTCGATTGCATTTGTCCGCTCTTGGTCTCCATTCAATCAGTTTGCGTGTCTAACTCTATTCCTCAATTACACATGACCTGCCCAGTTCCAACTTTGCTATCCTTTCTACCACATCTGTTACACCTGGTGTAGCTCTTAGGTTCTCGTTTGTAACTCGATATTTTAGAGTGATTCCTAGCATTAATCTTTCCATGCATCTTTGGGCTACTCTTAATTTAGGGTCACTTTTTGTTAGGGTGGTCGTGTCTGCTCCGTACTCCGTAGCAGTTAATTCACGCAAAACAGCAGTCATTGCCTTTGCTCGAAGAAGAGAACTTAGAGGATTTAAACATCAGAATTAAAATATTTAGGAATCGTATTTGACCAAATGATGACATGGAATTCACATACTCGAGTCACGCAGAAAGTACTAAGAGCAATACGCACGTGTAGATGGATGCGGGAAAAAATGGCAGTTAATCTGCAGAACATACTAGTCGTTGCCTTTACTCGAAGAAGAATACCTGCTGAGAGGACTCAAAACCATTTGTGATCATAGAGGAAAAATTTGGACGAATCATATTTGACCAGAGGATGACATGGAATTCCGAAATTCGGATCACACAGAAAGCTACAATAATATTAGGAAGGTTTGTGTGGAATGGAATTTAAAACAAAAAATGGCATTAATATATTATCATATCATCATTCATATACATGAAAAAGTGATTTGGTGGACAGAGGCAAGGCTGTCGTGCCTGTGCTTCACGCGAACCATAGAAGTCATATTAGAGCTACCACCAACGAACAAAGAAATATAAGCCAGGTCTGTTAATGCGAATTAGGGCCTACTGTCTGCTGGACATTACTCTCATACTATAGAACCCAGTCATACAGTTTTAAAAAGCACTTCCTAAGATGGAAGTGACAGCCATAGAACACTGCCCTAAAGAAATTAAGAAGAGAAAAATAATCGACAAAACATTTGTAATCTACTTTGATAGCCAGGCAGCACTAAACCGACCCAAGGTCAACGTAATAACATTTGAGATGGCAAGGAACTGCTGCAAGCTGCAAGAACTAAATAAGCCAAATGGTTAAAATAAAGTAGCCATTGCTTGGGTCCCAGGGCATTAGCGTCATATCCAGATCTGAATAACTATAAAATGGATAACAGCTTTCTATTGAATTAATAGACTCTTGACTTTGATAGGGTTAGCACCCAGTTCAGGGTGTTTTGGTTCTCTTTATTAAATATCCTTTCACTGTGACCCTTAGCCTTGTTTCGCTTTATATTTCATCACACGTTGTTTTGTTTTTGTTTCTATGTTTTTGTGGACAGTTTTTCTGATAGGCCAGATCAATTTCTGCCATTATTTTTGCTACTAAAGGTAGCAAAAAAATTGGAGTCTCGTATTTTGGCACAACACTTCTTAGGCGTACTGAATTTTTGTGTCAAACCTTTTATGGTTGGATCTGAGCAAGCCAGATCACGTCAAGAACTTCGTTCGTTTGTTGTACCTTTGTTGGCAATATTTAACCCTTTGGTTAAGATGAACTCAATTAGGTGATGTACGCTAGTACCGCATTTGAGGATCAAGTGGAGTTTTTCTTCCTTGTAGTGGGTTCAACGTCTCTGGAAGTAGGCGGAGCTTATAAACCTCCGCAGAATTAGTATACAGTTCTGTTGTAATAGATTATGCCCGTGCCTGCATAATCTATTCTTATAGTCTTTCTCCAGATTATACTCTTCACACATTTTGCTGTCATACATTCGATTTTTATACGGTAAGCTTCAATATTAAATTCGATGCTTTTGTTATTATCAATCTGCTCTAATAAAAATTGCCCTTTCTCTGTATAGGATATATGCAAGCTTAACCCTTGGTTAGTCGCACTAACCCAAACTAACCCACTCTTCACAACACAGTTTTTTAACAGGAACATTCTGGCGTCCATGGATTTTAGTAGCTGCTGAGCATTCGAAGCTCTTTATGGTATCCTAGGCGGGTTTATTGAGAAGTTAGTTGTTTTCCGTATTTTGCCTGAAATATTCGACTGGGTGACATTTGTCCCCCGCGCGACTAAACGTGTTAGTCATTTTGAAAAGGTGTGTTTATAGGTTTCTTAAGATATTTTGTATTATGTTAAATTATTTCTTGCGGCAATAGACGTCACCAATTTTATACAAGGTTTTGTACAAGGTTTTGTGATGTATCATAATATTTCTTACTAATATTATATCCCAAATAGGATAAATATAAATTTGCAATTACCTAGTTCTTCAAAACAACTTATCTTTTATATGTACATATTACACTGTATTTGTACATTGTACGTACATATTACATTTGTATTTGTATGTACATATGTATTTGTGTGTATTTTTTGTTTTTTTTTTATTTTTTTTGTACATGTATTTATATGTATGTATGCATTTCTTTCAATGCACATGTTCTATTTGTATGTACATATTACAGTGTATTTCGCAGATAGATAATGAACCGTCCACCTAAACGACAAATGGCTGTAACAAGTAGTGATCCAGATATTTGGTTAAAGCAGCATAAAGAGCTAAGCGATGAGGAACAGGACGACCGTATTACTGAAGACGAAAATATGTTACAAATATTAGCAAATATTTTTTGTCTCATAATAGTAAACACCCCCAATAATCCAAAAATATGACCAATGATTTTATTTATAATTTTTTTTTCTTATTAAAGTGATCTAAATTGCGTGGGTGACACATGTCACCCACGCGACTATACGCGTATACAATCCTTGCGCGACTAACCGAGGGTTAATTGTTTTACTATTTTATCATAGCATTATTTTTGATGTACGATTTTTTTTAAGGCAGCACAGAAACTAGTTCAAATCTACCCAAATTAATTTAAAGCAATTCTGTCATTACAATTGTGTCCGCTTTTGCATATAAACATTGAATGATTGGTTAGTAAACAGAGTCAGAAAAAAATGTGAATTTTATTTCAGTGTGGTTTTCGATATTAATTATATAAGTCGCAGGTCTTATTGAGTTCTGTTTATGTCAGCAAATCTTTGTGTATATTCCGTTTTCAACTGACGTAAATTGGAGTGTGTATGTCATTTATTTACGTGCAGGTAGAATATAAACAGTTTTTTCCTTGTGGTGAAATATAACATCTCGGAGGAGCATATAAACCAGCTCTTCTCTCTTGTTGTTATAGATTATACCGACGGAACCTTGCAACAGTCTTTCTTCTGATTTTGCTCTTCCCGTGTATGGCTTTAAGCATGCGATTTTTATACGATAAGTTTCGACATTAAATTCGATGTTTTGCTGTGTATTGTTAATTGATTAAAGAAAATTTGTCATTCTTGACCTAGTTCTCCTATTTATAACAGTAGATAAAAGCGAACTAAGTCAATATGCGCGGTTGAAAGTAACATAATGTTGTGTACATACTTCTAGAGAAATTATTTCGATATATCATATATTCAAACATAATGTTTTACTATTTCATATCTGATCATTTTTCGTATGCGATTTTTATAAAGCTGCACACAAACTAGTTCATATCTGCAAGAATTAACTTAAAGTTATTCTTTCATTCCAGTTGTTTCCATCTTTGCCAAATGTAACATAAATCTCATTCGAAAACAATATAAGGAAGTTTAAAGTTTGAATGATTGATTGGTAGACAGAGTTAAAATAAAGTGGGAACTTCATTTCAGTGAGGTCTTTGACATAATATTGTTATTGAATTTCGTTTATGTTTTCACATCTTTGGGTGGATTTTGCTTTCAACTGACGGAGATTGGTGTATGATGTCATTTACTTAGGCACAGGTCGAAGATAAAAATGGTTTCCTTGTAGTAGGATATGAGATCCTGAGATGATACAGTAAGTAGGTGGAGCATATAAACAAGCTTTTATCTTCTTAAAATTAGTATACGGTTAATTCTGTTGTTACAGATTATACAGGCATCTCTTTCTCCAGATTTTACTCGTCTTGCGTTTGGCTTTAAGCATGCCATTTTTATACGGTAAGTTTCGATATTAAATTCGATGTATTTGCTGTATATTGTTAACTTATTTAATAAAAATTGTTCTTCTAAACCCTCTAGTTATCATGTCGATGAAAAAGCAATTTCCTCCAATTAATTGGAGGTGTGCAGGGTATTGATTTATTTCAAGTTGTGATGTTGTTCCTAAGTTGCATCTTCCCTGCAATATCACTTAGAGTAATAATTACATTGGTTCATCATAGACTTTTATGCACAGACTGTATATGAAAGCACGTACAATACTTCAACTTTGGATAATATAGAAATGAAACAAATTTTAATTCCAAAATGTAAAACACCATACATTGCTCCAAGCTTGCTTGGCTGCCCGCTTCAGGAAGCAACCAACTCAAACTAACCCAAACATAGTAAAGCGATAGATATTATTTAATTAAAATGGGGCAAAATATGATCTTTACATTTTAAATTAAGTAGGTATTAAGGAGATGGGTCTGCAATATTCCGGCAGTTCTGTGTTGCCCATTTTGAACATTGGACACCACACAATAGCCTTTTTTAAGATATCTGGAAATGTATTTTCTCTAATGCAAAAATTAATCGATCTTGTGGGAGGTATAATTATAATATTTTTTATTGACTTTATCAACTTCACATTTAACCCAAATTTGTCACTAATACTTTTGTTTTTTAGATCATCAATAACTATACGGACTGTATTAAAAGTTACATCAGAAAAGGAGAATCTATTTGTCCGGCTCACAAAATTAAGATTGCCAATAGGATTGCTATTAGGAATGGGTACAACTTTTATCAGGTTTAAGGGAATATTTGAGAAATAATCGTTAAAGCTATCTAACCTAATGATCCTGAAGTAATTTACTCCCCATTGACAGTGATATCGCTAAATTTTCAAATGTCGGGATTTGCAATGAAATAGCGCTGTGATTTTAACAAAGTTGAAACTCTAAAATTTATTCGCATTACTCAGAAAGCATCTGGAATATTGTTGCGTGGTGTGTGCATTATTTTATCAGATTCATCGCATTGAAATGATCTAATATTTGTCTTTCTTTTATTCAAGTTAAAGATAGATAAGTCAACACTAGAATATGCAGACTGTCTGCGCGGTTACTCAAGATGGACTTATTAGAATCACGTAGAATCAGGGCCGTAGAACCAATAGACTAACTAGGCAAAAGCAAAGTACAAATAATATCGAGTAGATCCACTCAGTAAAAATCGTTTGATGTTTTTGCATCAAACGCAAAAGCCGTAGCATGGCGAAAAATAAGTTTGTGCTCTACCTGCAGCAACGAGCAGTCTGTGGGGAGTGATTCAAAAAGTATTCCCCGGTTATTATAAGACAACGCGACGCGAGAGTACACAATCTCAGGGCGTTTGCACACTCTCTGCCCCTCGTAGCAGGGCCGTCGTGGGCCACGAACCAGATTCATCCGGATTCGCTCCGTCGCCTAACGCTGTTGGCGAAATTGGAAATTTGTCTCCAGTGTACCTACCGTATACTTATTTATACCATGGCCAAAGCGTAGGGCGCCGCTAACGAAACAGGCCTCGAACGAGAGCTCGATCTAAGAATAAAAATTATTAACCCCAAGTAAAAAGAAAATTCCAAAGTTGACATTGATATTATATATATTTGCCTATAAAATAAAATTGCAACAAAAAAACTAAAACAGCTCTTCGAAAGTTATATTTTGACGTCGACATCTATTTGGCGGGACTATCGGGAATATATATATGCCTTCATGTTATTATGAACTGCACGAAAGAAAAATATCTTTCTATATTATAGCGGATAATAAATTACCAAAGAAGTTGTTTACTAGATGACAAGAATGCGGTTTTTTCCTGGGGCAGCAAGTAAAGTTATGCGACTTTGAAGATATTATTCAAAGATTTTCAAACCTGTAATGTAGAAAAATTAAAGTGTAATAAATGCTGCATTAAATTTTTTTTTTATTATTTTACCTTAAAATGTACGAGTGTTTTGTCATGTTGCCGAAATAAAAAGCTTATTTATTTATTTATTTAATAGGACCCAATGTATTACTTGCCTAGAGCCTGTCAATCAACTCTGCGTAGAATACAGCCAATAACCTATGTCCTTTGGTCATAAGATTACAAATGGCCGGGTCGCATTTTTGTATCGATCGTCTAGTAAACCGCTTTTTATAGCGTGACTGTAATAGAAATGTTAGTTAGAATACCCACCCTTTACGTTTCTTCAAATATTTGAACACTTCATGCATGGCCGTCCGCTCGCTTCGCTCGCTACGGGAGCGCAACCAACAAACACTAACCAAAATATGAAAAGCCTGCACATTTATATTATAGTCGCGCTATAAAAAGTCGGGATCTCGTACGCTCGATACAAATAAGCGGTCGGGTCGATTGTCCTGATTGATTTACCATGATAAGACAATTTAAACTACATCAAACATAATATACTATATTACGATTTTTTTTCTTAGAGCGTATAACTGCTATTTATTATCAGTTCTCTTTTATATTTATATAGACAAATTTTATATCCTGTAGAAGTTGTTACCCATAAGTGTTTTATTCGGTTTATTTGATTAAGGAAACAGAGCCTGTCTAGTTGAGAAGTAAAGCGAAGAGTCTCGGTTGTTTTCAGACAAG
>MU184064.1:139391-161591 GCA_016904865.1 Pissodes strobi | reverse complement strand
GTAATGTCGGGGTTTTGGGACTCTTCTTCTACAGAATTGTCATCATGAATTGTAGATAACAATTCTACAGCTTTATTTTTTTTGTATATGAGATACGATGGTATGATTTGAAGTAAACCCTAAAACGGACGATTCAATTTCACGTTTTTAGATGGAAGGAATTTGGGAGAAATAAATCTTTTTTCCCAATGTACCCATATAAGCTAAATTTTGCTGTATAAGTTCGTTACTCAATTCCAACGAGGAATATCAGTTCTCCCCTTTGATATTCCAGTATCATTTATAGGTTCAGTAAGGCGATGAACGGCTTCGGTTGGTACTAAAAATTTACTAGCAGATTTTTTTCTATTTTGTTTTCCACAATATATTCCAGAACTGACCGTGTGGTGTGTTTTTGAATCCTTCTCTTCGACTTTCTCCGTCATCAAACCTGAGGCATCACCACAAGAAGGAAAAATGTGCTAAGGACATAGTGCATCGAAAAATGTCTTTTCCCATTCCATCAGAAGCCCAAATGGATCTCAGGTCTTCATGCCCAGACTTCAATCAACCCAGTAAACATAAGAGGCCTAAAACTGCGTCCAATTCCTCCTTGTTTGTTTCCTAAATAGACGTCGGAGAAAATAGCAACCTACTATTCCTTCGTTTTGATACTTCGTATCATTGTGTTTGTGTGCGTTACTATTTGCTCAATAATGGAATTGGGTATTATTAACCTCAAAGATTCTAATGCACTTGTTGGAGGATTTTGACGCGCCGAACCTTTCAAACCTGAGAGAACTCTTACAAAATTTTTTGGCTTTGCTTTTCTTCTGCTCTTTGGCACCATTTTTGAAAATTTAGTCCTATCCTTGCCATACCCTG
The DNA here is from genome assembly GCA_016904865.1 of Pissodes strobi. Lineage (NCBI taxonomy): Eukaryota > Metazoa > Arthropoda > Insecta > Coleoptera > Curculionidae > Pissodes > Pissodes strobi. Next base: position 160,727 of record MU184064.1, on the reverse strand, counting down.
ATCGATGATGATCTTTCTTTTACTAATAGCTTATGATCTTTCTTTTACTAATAGCTGCGCTAAAGGAGTATCCTTACTTTCAATGGACGAGCTTTCTGAAGAAACAGTATCGGATTCATTATCAATTTCTCTCTCCGAATCATGTTCACTCAACTCTTCAAAATCTTTTTCTTCTTCATCGCTTTCGTCTGTGCCGCTAAATATCTGACTGCACGCATTTCGTTTATCGTTTTTTTCATCTTAAATGCCATTTGATGCAAATGCTTCAACAAAAACGTCCTTATGATCTCTGTCGTTATCAACTTCTAACTCAAGATCTTCCCAAAAACTCCTCTCCATCTACTATAAACTCTAATTCTGCTTGTGTTAGCGATTTATCTATAATCTGAAAAAAAAACACAAAAATTGCTGACAACAAACAATCGCAAAAATCACATAAAATATGAATAATCGACTATAAAACAAATCGTAACAAAGAATTATTTACTTACGTTAATACTATCCATGGGTCAATTTGACCCACGAGCCTCCGAAAAATCGTCGAAACAGTCACTTACAAACTCACAACCCCTACTACTGTTCCTACAAGGCGTCTGCCGCATGCAACTCACCTTCGCGGTGCATCGGATCTCTCTTGCACGTAGAGTGTTCCTACTTGCATCTAGCCGGATCTTTCAACTTTGCATCATTCGAGCATTCTAACCCGGTGTTGTGCTCGAGAATTTTATATTTGTATGATCAGTTTGTCGCGTCCTGTAATTTTGAGGTTAGATTAGACTGTTTTGAATGGTCGGCAGTAGACATAGAAATAGGAATCCTAGAAGGCTAATACATAAGAGTATATAAGCAGATCTACTCACGAAGGAAGAGAGACAAAATATCCATGTGTAAGACAGAAACGCTGAGTTTCGTAGCTTTTGCGCGTGCCTGTCTGTATAAGGGCATGTTGAGTATTAAGTTGAAGGCATTTTTCACAAATAACATCAAAAACGAATTATAGTACTATCAAACACATGGCAATAATAAAAAACACAAGAACTCTTTACAAAACTGAACAACGAAAGTCGAAAAGCAAAGAAAGCAAGAGTTCATGATGGCGTCCGATCGGGTTCACGTCCTTGCAATCTCGCAACGTTGCCAAGTATAAGATATGTAAAGTACTAGGTTTTAACGTAACACAAAAATAATTAACATAATCAAAAATCTTAGCAACATGTACTTCGAAAATATTAGAGTAAAATTATAATATGAAACAGATTTAAAAAAATTCCGTTTCGGGGTTTACTTCCTACGTTTTTCAGTAGTCATCTAATTAAAATACACATAAAAAGGTAAATTTCTCCTAGTTTGGCAACGGTGTTGGTATATAAACTGCATGTAAGCAAGTAAATATAAGGTTCATATTGCGCGGGCAAGTATAGCCCGCGCAAGCGTATTATCAGCGTATTCTCCCTTTCTCCGTGAGGGACTTCTCACTCTATCAGCCTTCTAGGAGTCCTAGTTCTATGGCAGTGGAATATATTCGCGGAAACACATGCAACCTGCTGTATGTCCACTATAAAAAAGTTCTTAACCCAAATGTTTTATCATTAAACTAATATTTCACTTCACGCATAGCCTTTCGTTCGCTACGGGGGCGCAACCAACAAGAACTAACCCAAACTAACCCAAGGCATGCCCAAAATCAGGAAAAAAAAAGAATAAAAAATGCAGTACAACAATCCAATCTTACATCTTTGCCAACAACGACTCACACAGGTAGTATTTGTACTTAAATCCGAGTTAGAATGTTCCAATGATGGAAAGTTGAATTGTCCGGCTAGATGTAAATGACTGTTCCTTGGGTCAGTTTGACCCGTGGATTAGTATGATTAATTAAAAAACGTCCTTATTTGCTTCCAAGTTTGTAAATATCAACGACAGAGCGATTTGTGAGGGCAAATCTAAGAAGTTTATGGAAAATTGAAGATTTTTTTTTAGATAAACTGAAATATCGAATCAAGATGGCAGAATAATTTTTATTGTAAGGTGTTGTAATCAGAACTAAAATACTTCTTAAAACATTAATTTGATATCCGGGGCCGTGTATAGAAAGAAGTAAGCTCAGTTTCAAGTAACACACTTACTGAATGCAGAGCATTTTATGAGTTAATATGGACTTATCACATATTGTGGTGCATATCCGGGCATTACATTCCCCAAATTGGGGCATTGCCAGGCATTTCAAAGGGAGTTTAGAAGCAGCGTGAGGCATTATTACAAATTTCAATTAAAAATGTTTTTGCGTTGAGGGAATTTTAATGTACAATATACTATGGTAATTATCTCGCTTTGCTCGCTCTGGGAGCGCAACCAACAATAACTAACCCAAGCCAAGTCAACACAGACATGTAATAGTAAAGTGATAAATATTATTTAATTAAAATGAAGCAAATATAATTTTGATAATAAACTAATCACGGGCCAGAAAGAGGCATTCAAAATCAAATTGAGAGCTCCAAGTATCGAATTCCTTTCTTTTTGAATAATTATTTGCAGGAATAAAGCAATAAACCCGAGCATGTGCATGCAGAGATTCGTATAAAAATTAATGGACCTTGTTTTATGATACTCCTTTTTTACACATTCGTGCGAATTTTCCCATTTCCCGATTATTTAATTTTAAAATATATTTATTCACATCCATAAGATAAAAACTTCTAGTCCCATTCATTTTGAGTGAGATAAGTAGTTTATTACGGCACGAGTTTTTTATCACACTGTTTTCAATTAATCAAATTAAGTCATTGGAAAAAGCATTAAGTATATGTCAAAATCTATTGAAACTATAGCAAATGATCAAATTTACAATTTTATTATTTGTTATTAATATTAATAACACAATCTTTGCTGTCCTTCAGGTAATTAACTGATGAAGAAGAGAGTTGCGAGGAATTCCTTGAAAAAAATTAATGGCTTGGTCATTTATAGGAACATTCAAATTCCTATTGAGATTTCCTAGAATTTTCCCTGCTGTTTTCTTTTTGTTTTCCACTGTTGGAACGCCAACCACTAAGACGTTTTACTGTTAACAAATCTGCACCCGAATCTGCCAGCAGTGACGTGGAGGACCGCCTGAAACTGTGCCCACTGTATTCTTCACAATGTTTTAGTTTCAGATATTAGGCAATTTTATTTGGCAGAGTTCCAAAAGTATCGGTGCCCACGGTATGTCTGATATGTTATTGCCGTTTATATTACACGAAAATTCAAGACAATTTTGTAAATTAGTTAGAGCAGGGACGCTGTGACACTCATGACCCAATTTTTTACGCCCTGTATGATAAGAACTTTGGGCAACGCTTTTTACATACCTTTAACTATTGACTAAAAATTAAGTACTCTTTATTCATGTCGCTAATCCTAACCGTTGTCGAAAAAAACGTCAATTTATTTACACTGTTGGTCATCTAACTTCTGTCGGGTCGAATGTGAAAAAGAGGAATTTTCCACTGACACCAACATAGTTTCAATAAAATGTTAAACTTTAACTGCTTTGTTAAAAACTTCGTAAGAGGGTTTAACATGGACTCAGTGAAGTCTGATACACTCACTAAATGATACACACACAGCATAGTTCCTTATTTGATCACAATGAAGCTGATTCTCCGTAGCAGTTCTTCCCTACTATCGACCCGAGTGGAATACATCAAGGTTTTGAGGTGACCCCACAGGTAAAAGTCCAATGGCGTTAGGTCGGGAGATCGAAAAGGCAAGGCTAACAGAACTATCCAACGATTTGGATAGACGTTATCTGAACCAGGTGCTTTGTTAAAAACTTCGTAAGAGGGTTCAACATGGACTCCGCGAAGTCTGATAAACTCGCGGGCACGACGAACTGAGGCCTGCTGTACACGCCACAATAACTCAGCATTGTTCCTTATTTGATCACAATGAAGCTGATTCTCCGTAGAAGTTCCTCCCTACTATCGACCCGAGTGGAATACACCATGGTTTTGAGGTGATCCCACAGGTAAAAATCCAATGGCGTTAGGTCGGGAAATCGAGGCGGCAAGGCTAACTATGCAACGATTTGGATAGACGTTACTCAGGTGCTCCCGCACAACAACGCTGAAATGAGATGGGGCCCCATCGTGAATGAAGTATATGTTTCAGGGGGTTTCAGTGTTCTGAAGGAACTGCATATTCAGTCGTGCCGGAAATACGAACGGTCCAATCAAAAAGTTGTCAATAATTCTTGTCATTAATTAATTGGAACTGATGTTGATCATTGCGAAACAATAGTTGCATGAGGATTTTCACCAGCTCATACATGTGAGTTGTGTAAATTCATGATACCATTTTTGGTAATTCTGCTTAATCAGTGAAGAAAATAGTGCTAATGAAGTTTACATTATTTCTTTGCTGATCCAATAGGACAATCTTCAGGAATCAGGTCATGCGCTTTTTGCAATTCATGTGGATATAATAGCTGTTCTTGAGAACTTCATGTACTATTCTTTTCGACGTATTAAACTGCGCTGAATATTTTCGAGTGTTCGTTGAGGGAGTGTCATCTACAGCATTTAAAATATTTTCCTCTAATTGAGGCGCCGACCAGCATCAGTACTTCTTTTCCCAAAATTTCCTAAAATTATGAAAAAGGTCAATAATATTACCTTATTAAATGGAATCGCCTACCATTCTCCTTTCTGCATTCTCAATGAAGGCGTATTCCATATTTCGAATTATTTCACAATTAATTTCACCACGAAATCCAATCAGTAAATTAATATGGAAGTTGGCAACAACAATGTTTTTTTTTTGTGCCGATAAAATAAAACGCACATTTTTTGCTACCCTAGGTCGAACTACAATTCACAGAATTATACGTTTTCAACTAAAAAGTTAAACTCTAATTTCAAATCGAAGTTTTTTTTATCATAAGGTTAAAGACTGATCATTTGATAGTAACAAAAATGTATCTTTTATCGAAATACGCCAAATGGATGCTGTAAATAAAATGACCTTTTTCGAAAACAGTTAGGATTAGCGACATGAATGAAGAGTACTAAATATTTACTCAATATTTAAAGGTATGCAAAAAACGTTGTTTAAAGTTCTTATCATACATGACGTAAAAAATTGGGGTCATAAGTGTCACAGCTTCCGTCCCTGCAACTGTGAATAATTCACTCTTTCTTGGATAGTAATTTGATGGTATACATCGCATTAAAAAAAATTAGATACCTTTTGGTTGCGTCAAAAACTTAATTCCATTGGAGCCCTTTGGGTTAGTTTGGGTTAGAAGAAGAGGCCTATACGAAAATAGTTTATATGAACATGTAGTATTCTTTTCATGTGTTTTTTCCATACTCGAGTAATTCCCCCACATTTTCCCGGACACCCTGTAGAGCTTTAGATAAACCACTAAAACATACCCCACTTATATCGTAAATAACTGTTATTGTTTCTGAAAATATTCATGCATGTCGTAATTTAATTAATATAATCATTGAAACAAGGGGTATAACTGCAGATAAATGTATCAAATGCAGTATATTACTTAAAATCATAACCATGGAAATGAAATTTCAAACACTACTTATTTGCATGAGCTAACTATGTGTTCTGTGTAACAGCAAATGGTATTATTGATCCGTCAAGATTAAAACGGAATTCGAATTTTTGAGAAAATGTTATTGGTAACCGAAACTAATACAAACATTTCCAGTGCGCGCCCCAAAATCTCTTTATGTTTAAATTATTAAATCATAATTAAAATATAATTTGTAAACGTATGTTTCACGACTATTTTAATTTATTATGAATTATTCACGTTGAAACAATATTATTTTTGAGCACTTTCTACATTATTAGCTAGACACAATCGTCTTGTATATTTCTGAACTTTTCCCGCTAAAATCTACAGAACGGTAAACTGCTAAAAGAATTTCACCACGGTAGCAATCATATATCCCGGTGTCCCGTTTGGGGATAAAACTCGTTTGATTTTTCTTATAATATTTCGGTAACCAGTAACAAAAATATATAATATGCTAGCATAAATTAAATTAAATACTAGAAGCCAATCCGTGAAGCTTTTACATACGTCAAGTATGATTATACTAGCAGAAATCAGTGAAAACCCATCTAAAATATCAATTATTATTCAGATAGTGTGATCCAAACATATCTGTTCCGGTTAAAAAGCAAACCATACGGGGATACGGTTTGCGGAAAAAAATCTGATTAAAAAAAAAGCAAAACTGCGCCTTACTAACAACAAAGGAACCGCTATGACTTTTTATGAAAATTTTCACAATTTCGTAATACGATTTTTGTTCAGAATTACCCATGTTTATTCCTACTAGAACTAATTACCATTTATCTTAAAGTTTAAGTTACTATGATGAAACATGTAAAAATATTTATCACTTTTAGAAAGTAGGAAGGTCTAATAGCGCGACATAATTAGCGTTTAAAGATCCTTTACAGGCATAGCCGACTATATCAAAATCGGCCTCTCCTATTGGTCGATCCGTCTCGTATTACAATATGTTTTCGTGATGCAATCAATTTCTCGCAAGAGCTCTTATGGTGTAGAGGTTTAGATCGTTGGGTCTCACCCGAAAAACACGGGTTCGAACCCGGTTGCATTTTTTAATTTTTTTTTTTAAGATTATATTTTTAAACAGCTTTTTTTTATTTTGAGTATGTCTTGGGTTAGATTGGGTTAGCACCTGGTTAGTTTCCTGTTTTTGAGGCCCCGTAGCGAGCGAAGCGAGCGGAGGGCCATGCGGATCGACCAATAGGAGAGGCCGATTTTGATATAGTCGGCTACGCCTGTAAAGGATCTTAAAATGCACATAATTACAATACCTGTTATACTACGTAATTTCAACCATTCTGCTGATTATAAACAAGTAATAGTTATCAGTGCTCATTTAGTTCATTTGAAGTTAATTTTAAATATATTATTCAATAATTATTTAATTATTTAAGAACAAGTATTAATATTATGATTATTTTTGTGCAAACACAGAAGTACTCAATTTAGTATGTCAATTAAAATTATTATGCAAGTTTTCACGGTTTGAATCGGACAAAATTCCGTCGTGGAAGAAATGGAACTACGGGATTTGAGCGCAAATGCGTTTTTTAATAAATTCCTTTTGAGATGGGATTTAAGAAAGGTAGGAGATTGTATTTGGTCTTGTTTTTGGCAGTCACCACGAGAGGTGTTTGGAATCGGTATGCACTCTTTATTTTTGTTATTTTTCGATTTTAGTTTCATTTTAATTTTTTTAATACATATTTAATATAGCCTGAGAAAAAGATAACATATTTGTGCTTACAATTCAGGCGTGGTATTACCGGATTTTTATTTAATTGGGACAAACCACTTCGAGCGTAAAATTGTATTTATTCTAACCTTATCTGACTGAAATTGTGTTTTATCTCTTAAATCATATTTGATAAATTGGTGCTTAAGGCATTAGACAGGCAACCATTGTCTATCAAATCTTATACCTAATATGTTTTGCCTTATATAAATGGTGTATAGTTTGTCTGTCAGCCTGCTAGAATTGCGCCTAGTCTGAATTTGAGGCTTCGTAAAGAGGGAAAAAGTCCCTTATTTCTATATAAGAGTGGTAGTTAGTTAATTTCTGAATGTAGTTAAGCAATCCAAGTAATAGAACAATGGTCTGCCTATAAAGTATGTTAGGGTTCTGGATGAGAAAAGTAATTTAGAGAAGTTTATATAGTTAAAGCACTTGACAAGTGTAGGTGACCCTATGTATCTTCTTTCAGCATCCTTACCTATTGTTTATATTATATGATTTTGTTAAAGGTGATCTTAGCTACATTGAAACGAATACGTACAGGGTGTTTATTTTAAAACTTACCACCAACGTTATCGTAAATAGACAGATTTGTAAATTTCCGAGAAACACTTCAATAAATTTATTATGCGGAAATATTGTTTACCAAGAATGGATGGCACCCCTTCAACTCCCTAACCCCAGGCTACCCCCCAAATTTCTTAAATGAGACAGGGTTCAAGTGATACATCATTTTAAAGGGCTTTTTACATTTTGATGGCCCATTTTTTAAATTTGCAGTTGCAGAATAACACCCATTTTAATGTTTTCAGGATTTAAAAAAATAATTACTTGTTATGTTTCGAAATGAGACTAAGAAGACTTTTTCATTCGTTACCTTATAGTTTCACTGAACCTATATAAAGATAGTTCCGCTACGTTTATGTACATTATAATTAGCAGAAAAGAAAAAAAAATAAATGTAATATCTGAAGCTTAGATTATTTTCGTAACAATTAAGGGTAAAAAATGGAAAAATCAACACGAATGGTTCATTAAAGCTTATCTAATGAATTGTTCGAAGTATTCACCATTGACTTCTAAACAATAATACAAACACTATTTAAATTCTTGACGCACATTTTGAAATGTCTCTTTAGATATAATCCTACATGCTGCTGTACTGCGATTTTGCAAATCTTCGATGTTTTAGGGATTGATATTACAAACTACCGACTCTAAATGACCCCAAAGAAAAAGGTTCTTCGGTCTAAGGTCAGATGAACTTGCAGGCCATTCTATTGGCCCTCTTGTTCCTATTCACCTCTCGAATATATCTGGCATTGTGAGGAGATCTTTATTAACTATCGCCTTACCGAAGTCGTCTCTCTGATTTTGCACTTCTTCTGTAATAAGTTGATCAATTGCTTCTTCCAACATGTTCGAATACATCTTTCCCATCAGATTTCCATTTAAAAATGAAGGACCAATTACTGCCTCACCGAGAGTTCCCGCCTGAAAATAGCTTCAGTTGTGTTTGTCAACAGTTTCATTAAGGAGGAGTGTAAATTCGTCTGTAAAACGGATATTTGGAAGCAGATTTGGGGGTTCTGTCAATAAACTGGGTCTTTTCCTCACAAAATTGCCTCCGATCCGAATCATCTTCATTTAATGCCTGTAGAATTTGCATTTTAAAAGGATGGAATTTGTGGAGCCTAGTTACCTTGTGTATTGCTCTAACAGATACGTGAGTATTAGCAGAAACCTGTCTCACTGAAGTACGTGGATCAGCCGCAAAATGTTCTAAAACTTCAATTGTCCAAAACCCTGAGACCACTACGTTTTAAATTTGCTACCGAACCGATTGCTCTGAATTTCTGAATAAACTGCATGATATAAACATGTGGTAAATTTTTACCGGGGTGTCTTTCATTGAAAACATCGGCACTATTCCGAGGTGATTATTTGCACCATAAATAAACACTATTTCAATGCGCTCTTCCAAAGAGTGAATCATTATTAGTAAAATAGTCGATATGGAAGACCATTTTTACCAATTACAAAAGTCCAATGACTTATGGTTTTTGGAGTTCATGAGCGATAAAAATAATTATTTTTAGAATGTCACAGAAAGCTATAAACAAGCAGATTGTAACCAGCCTTAATGCTGCTAACGACACAGTCCTAATTGCAAATTGCTCATTAGGAGCTCCATATGCCTGACTCATCAGCGGTTTATATTTTTTTTATCGAAGGTATGGGTTGAAGTCTTTGGCAGTTAGAGTAGAGCGCCACTAAATTTTTGTTGCACTAAATTTATCAATTTTTAAAGCTTCCTGAAAATGGGGTAATAAAATTTAGAAAAAAATACCCTATAAAAGTGTTGAGCAAATTTGTTATTTAGACTAGATAATATCCTGACCGCAGTTTGCCAAAATAAAGGATTACAAATAACCTGTTTATTAAAAAAATGAACTCACACTACTTTAGGACAATCAGTCCTCGCTCAAATCAATATGAGGTTCTAATCACTTGTTGTTAAATCCTTTCTGTGTAGGTATATAATAATAGATACGATAATTTAGATAACTGACTTGCAGTGGTAATTATAACTTCATTAACAAAAATGATAGATAGAAAGCTTGGAATACTATAATAAAAATAACTGACTTACAGTCTCAATTATAGCTTCATTATTAAAATGATAGGTAAATAGAACGGTGTTCTCCTAACGAAGAGGAGAAAGCTAGCACCTATCAACTTCGACCTCCAGGGCACACAAATAACGATCTCGAGAGCACTAAAGTACCTCGGGGTATGGTTGGATACGAAGACCACGTTTGCCGTACACGTCGAAAAAACCATTGAGAAAGTAGAGAAGACCGTGACAGCGCTGACCAGCCTCATGCCGAATGTGGGAGGGCCTAGAGCCTCTAAAAGGAGACTCCTGTCAAGCGTGGCAATGTCCCAGATGTTATATGCGGCCCCTACGTGGCATTCCATCACAGGGCAACAAAAACTCATAGCCAAACTAGCCAAAACCCAGCGGAAGATGAACATAAGGATATGCAGCGCATACAGGACGATATCCGCTGAGGCTGCGTAGGTCATAGCGGGCGTCCCTCCTATAAAGTTTCTAATAGAAGAAAGATACCAAAAATACTCCGCTGAAACTGCAAGGGCGAATACGACACACAAGTGGCAGGAAGCGTGGAGGCGAGGAGCAAAGGGACGGAGGACGTACCGGCTAATCCCAAATATAGATACGTGGATAGAAAGGCCTTACGAGGAAACGGACTACCACCTAACGCAGGCCATCTCGGGTCATGGATGTTTCCGAAAATATTTACACGACCGCCATAGAGCGGAGACCGAGGAGTGCCGGTACTGCGGATTACCAGACGATGCGGAACATACATTATTTCTATGTACAAGGTGGAACGATGTTCGACAAGAATATAGTAGAGGCACCAACAGAGCATTTAACACGGCAAACCTAGCAACAGATCTTGTATCTGACAAGGAACGATGGGATTGTGCGTACCGAACGATCAGAACAATTATAGAGACCAAGGAGAGAGAGGACAGAAGATGATGGAAATCAGATAGTCCATCACTGAAGAAAGAATGCTAGCTTGAGCAGAGAGTCTACGCATGCGGTGTCGAAGTAATGCGTGAGCGGTTTCCGACATCGTATGCTGAAACAGAGGGAAGGGTTTTAGTCCGACACTACCCGGGTCAACGATGATGACCAACTCGGGTGTCTAGATAGAGATTTCCTTCCTAATCCTCTAAAAAAAAAAAAAAAAAGAAGAACGGTATACGGAAATATAAATAACCGACTTACAGTCGTAATTATAGCTTAATTAATTAATATCATAGGTAGATAGTATACTATAATCTAAATAGCTAACTTACAGTCTTAGTTATAGCTTCACTAATTAAAATAAGAGATGCGATAAGCGAGATGCAGTAATTTGGAACTGATTTACAGTCGCTAATTATAAATTCACTAATCAAATTGATACCTAACGGAAATGAGTTACGCAATTTATGTACGTTAATACAAAATAGGTATTGCGTTATTCTGGTAGAGTTGTAGTGTTGTAAACACTGCTTCCAGGACGTATGTCACACGTGGTTGCGTCACCCCAAAGAAAAAAGCCTTTGTACGGCTACAACGGAATTAGCTAGGTCGGCTCGAAATTCTCTCTCACAGAATGAAATCTTGCCTCTCATGCTAATTCACTGGCCGTACGCTCCCTGTCAAACAGATTCGCGCACCCGAGTTAGATAGTCTTAGTAAAGTAATGACAATATCGATACCACAAATTAACCAGTAAGCAGAGAAACTCGCATTATTTTATTATGTAACATTTACATTGTTACAAGGTATGTTTAGATAAGTATGCATTTGTTTGCTTAAACCAAATATTTTCTTCCAAGTGCAATTTGAAAACATTACCTAGGACCATCTTACCGGAATAGTTAAAACATTCATTTGTGATGTTAGCTACCGCATTTATTAACAAAATCGATCGTGTAAAACGCTCGCATTTGATATTTCAATAATAAATCAATAGGTTCGGTTGAAAGAGACCGTAGATAACGTCAGGACTGCTGCGTTTGGTTTGTAATCCTCATGTAAAATGACCCTTATTGTCCTTTAAGACTCATGGGGTTTTGGCAGATAACTACATTTCATTAATTTATTATTTGTTTTCAACTAAACATTAAAATGGATGTTATTACGTCAAAATGTACAAAATAAGAAGCCATTTAAAATGATGTGTCACTCCACCCCTTCAGAATTTTGAGGTGGTAGCCTTGGGGATTGGGGGGTTGAAGCACAAATCTATCTATTAACGCGGATAACGTAACGCGGTAATGGTAAGTTTTAAAACTAACACTTTGTATGCATTTTTTTTTTACCTACACTATTTAAAAATAGTACCTTCTCAAGACAACTTTGACGTTGATAGAAACGAGACTATAGGTTTATTATTTGCTTTTGCAACTTCTGCCAAATTTACTAATATTTTTTTCTCATTTGTTTCTTATTTTGTTTGAGATAGCTGTCATTTACTGCTTGATTAATATTTAACATGATTAATTAAGTATTCGTTTTGTGCATAATTTGCTCTAAAATATATTAAGTTTTAATTTTGTACATAATTTGTTGTTTAGTAAAAACAAGAATTTAAAAATATTTTAATATCATAGCACCGCGCCGTTTCAAAAGGTTAAGTTGCCATCAAAAACTCAAGGAGCTAGTGGATCGATGTCAACTTATGCACGTTTATAAAGGCATACTGAAAGCAATAATAAATTAATGTCAATTATCGAAGAACTTTGTGATGAATGAGTAACTAATTCTATTAAACAACCTCAATATTTCATCATTCCTTAAGGAGATAGAAGATGGATGCGAATCCTGAAAATATTACAAATTGTTAAAGAACTTCATAGGTCAGCGAAAAATTCTTCATTATAGGTTTTCAAAGCTTGCAGACAGAACGCAACAATGTACAAATAATAGCGATGTTACCGATATATTTTAGTGTAAATTGCGTTTATACGTACGCTATCTAGTATAGGAGTGGTATTGGAATGAAAAATATTGCTGAAGATGTAAAATATATACCAGTCGAACTGATCAAGGAAACGAATCTTTCAATATCTCCCAAACCCCTATAATTTACTTCAACTTTAATCATTATTTAACGTACCAAAAAAGCAGTGATTGTTGAACGCGCCACACGAACAGTACCTGCTGTCCGCAAAGTTAAAGTAGTTGTCTAGTTCCCACCCCTGATGGCAGATTAATTGCTATGAATATGATAGGCTTGGTAATTCTCTCCATTTGTCTACAAATTGCTGTTGTGTCCATCTAGAGAGAGGTTCATTAGCTGTGTTGTAATCTATGCCTAATGTGGTTCTCGTCCTATGAAGACCATTGCGTCCGCCTGTTTTGTAAGAATATCAGCTCTTCCGTTACCTTCATATCCTGTATGTCCAGGTATCTAGATCAATGTAAGTTTATTTTATCTCCTAGTTTGGCAAGTAGTTCCTGGCACTTCCATAATACCTTGGATGAACAACTGCTAGATTCAATAGCTTTCAGAGCCGCTTAACTGTCAGAGAATATTTTGATTAACTTGCCTTGCCAGTTTTTATCGATGAGCCACTGTGCAGTTATATCAATGGCTCGAACTTCAGCCTGAAAAATGGTTGGAATACTTAAGCTCAACATTATCATTTTTATTCCATGCAGCGGCTGCTGTACTACCATTGGTCCTGGATCCGACAGTGACCCAACTATTCTCTGTTAGTCCTAGTCTCTCGCCCATTCATTCATCTCTGGTAAGAGGACACGGTAACGTCTGAGGGTAGACCCCCCTCCAGCACAAATTGGAAAGGTGGCAGATTTAGATTATACATGTACAATCAAGACTGCAATGAAAAATATTACTGAAGATGAATAATAAACACCAATCAAACGGATCAGGGAAAGGAATATTCCAATATTCCAAACTCTTATCAGGAAACACAATGTTAATCATTAATTATCATACAGTTGTAAAAACTGCAGCGATTGTTGAACAAGCCATATGAAATTTGAAAAATTATTTAGCTAATTGTTCTTCCCATTAAACACCATATTATATTGCCAAACATACTATTATCGGTATGATTTTTTAAAGATCTCATAGGTCACCGAGAAAAAAACTTCTTTAAAGAATATCGAGACTTGTGACAATAAACCTTGGCAGAAATGCGACAATATAGAAATAAAACGGATGGTTAGCGATGTATCCTAGTATCTACATTACTTCTCCAAATACGCGCACAATCAAATATAAGATTTGTATTGACGTTAGTATTGCAATGAAAATATTACTGAGCATGTAAAATACACGCCAGTCAAATTTATCTTGAAAAAAATTTTATCTACTTTCATTTAGTAATATGAATTTTACAGTTCTATAAATCGTTTTGTAAGGGCACCTATTACAGAACTAGTGTTGTAATAGATGCCTTTACAGCACTAGTGCTGTAATGATAAAAAAAAACAGTTTTATTAACATTTTGCTGTTAAATAAAACCACACTTTTTAGAAGAATGATTTATTTATTACTAACAATTATAAAATTAATTATCAATTATTAATTAAAATTAATTATTATTAAATTATAATACTTAAGGTTTATTATAAACATTAATAATACACTTTTTACAGTTAGAAATTTGTATACCAGAAGTGGATGTGATGGAGCCCTTTACGTTCGAATTTCCAATCATTAAATCCGTATCTGACCCCATGATCTTCTTTGTTATTTGTTTCTTATTTTCTAAAGAATTCTCAACGTAGTCTTCTGCCGTAGAAGAGGATTTCCAACCCCCATGACGCTTTAACATCTGCATATCTGCACCACCATCCACTAGAATGGTGGCTGAGGACGTCCTAAAACAATGTCCAATGTATCCTTCGGGACTCTTCAATCCAAGTTTTGTTGCAATCTTTTTTGGTATACTTCCAAAACTATTAGTTCCGACAGGCTGGGAGGTACATTTTCCTTTTCCGTAGAATACAAAAAACCGCCTGTGAGTTGCATTAAGAGGACGAAGTTTAGCATATTTTCGAAAAATACTTAAACACTTGGCACCTGTCCCATTTCCTACTGTTATAACGAATTCTCGGATAGTTTTAGTTTTCGAGCATGGCATCACAATTTTTATATACAAATCATTGTATTCAATATGATCGAACATTAACTTAGTTAGTTCTTCGCGCCGACAAGCCCTAAAAATGCCGATTATCATAACAACCTTCATAAGTAAATATGTTTCATCATCTGCAGTACTAAGAAACTTACACACGTCTTCCTTTGTAAAAACTTTGGACTTTTTGGCATTGTAACCCTCTCAATTTCTTTTCAAAAATGCAATTAGTTGAGAAAATCTGCTTATATCTTGATTTTCCTTGACTGAAATCATAGTTCTCAAGATTGAGTAGTGAGTCCATAGTGTAGATGGTTTCTGGGAGCGTTGCTTTCCGGAAAAATAACCCAAAAGGATTTTCTCAGACACCTCCTTTATTTTGTTAGCTTTGCACCAATCTTCAAACTTCTGGTACTCCAACTCATACCGCGCCTTGGATTTTGTCGAAACTAAACTTGAGATCGCTTCGTTTGCCGCTGCTTCTTTATCAGAGGGTAAACTTCCATCAGAATCGCTCATTTTGAAAAGCGCTTTTCATATTTTTGGATTTGTTTGACAAAGTTTCGACAGTAACCATGCGAAACAGTAACCATGCGAAAGGTAACATAAAAAACTTGATTAGTAAACTTAATAGCAGGTGCATTTTTGCAACTTTGTGATGAATGAATAACTAATTAGCTTAATTAAATATCCCCAATAGTTCATCAATGCTTTAAGAGATATAAGATGGATGCGAGCCATAAAAAATTACAAATTGATAAAGAACTTCACAGATCAGCGAGAAAAACCTCATGAAAGGATATGGAAACTTATGACAAAAGCCTTGACGGAAATGCAACAATATACGAATAAAACCGATGTATTTTACCGTCTAAATTGCTTTTCCAAATACGTGCGCAATCAAGTACAAAACTGGTATTGAAATAAAGAAATGTTACTCGATTTGCAAAATATACACCACTCAAACTGATCAAGGAAAAGAATATTTCATTAATATTTTCCAAATTCTTATTCAGTTAATCAGTATTTAACGTATTAACGCAATTTGTTAACAAATACGTCCCATTGAAATACGTATAAATAGGTAACGTCTGAGGGTAGACCCCCTCCAGTACAAATTGGAGAGGTGGCAGATTTAGATTATACATACATTTACAATCAAGACTGCTATGAAAGATATTACTGAAGATGCATAATACACACCAATCAAATTGATCATGGAAAGGAATATTCCAATATTCCAAATTCTTATCAGGAAACACAACGTTATAATTATCATACTCGTATAGTTGCAACAAAGCAGCGATTGTTGAACAAGCCATATGAAATTTGAAAAATTATTTAGCTAAATGTTTTTAGGATTAAACACCATTCTCAGTAAAGGAGGCATATTATTTCATATCGCTTTATTACTGATTTGCTGGGTTAGTGTGATATTAAGGTGTTGTTACGTAAATAATTGGTGTGCTTGGGGGGTAGCAGATATTTATAAGTAAATATTGCGTTTTTTGGAGGAAAGCAATGATTAAGAATCGAAATGTCAAAAAAGAACGTGCACACAAAAGTTAAGTTGCCGTTTAAAAAGGTTAAGGCCGTTAACATCTCAAGGAGTTAGTGGATCGATGTCAAGTTCTGTACAGTTATAGCTATAATAAATTAGTTAATGGAGAACTTTCTGATGAATGAATAACTAATTAGCTTAATTAAATAACTCCAATACTTCGTCAATGCTTTAAGAGATATAAGATGGATGCGAGCCATGAAAAATTACAAACTGTTAGAGAACTTCACAGGACAGAGAGAAAAACTTCATGAAAGGGTATGGAAACTTATGACAAAAGCCTTGACAGACATGCAACAATATATAAATAAAACCGATGGTTACCGATGTATTTTACCATCTAAATTGATTTTCTAAATAAGTGCGCAATCAAGTATAAAACTGGTATTGGGATAAATAAATGTTACTGAATTTGCAAAATATACACCACTCAAACTGATCAAGGAAAATAATATTTCAATAATGCTTTCCAAACTCTCATTGGGTAATACAAAGTAAATCAATACACATATCTTGGAATCTGTAGAAGGTCAACCTAGAGGTGTTTCAAGAAGCTGATTTGCAAAAAGTAGACCACGTCTCTATGTAATGGAAAACGTGCTTCATAATCGCTAGAAGAATCATAATAATCAATTACTTGTTAATTGGTTAGGTTTTCCTAATAAATATCTCCTGAGTTGATGAGGCATATTTATTATGATAGTATTAGATCTATTATGTAATTATTTTAGTCTATTGAATTTACACTGGTCGAGCCTTATATTGCAATAAACGCATTCTATATTTGATTGTTTTATTTAACTTTTTAAGAAACTATGGGCTATATTCAAACACCCTCAGCTCACTTCTCGTCAAAGCTAGCTTCTTCTTCTGCTTGGAGCCGGAATATACATCGACCGCTTTTGAATTATTTCTGGTTAAACAAAAAGTTTATTGCCTATGAAAACCTAAGATAAGAGGGTGCAAAGCGCTTAGCTCTAAGTTAAGCCGTTTAGACTGCACAGGCTGTCAAAGTTGCAAAAATTTAAATTTTCAGAGGCTTAGGATATTATACATAAAATATGTGTAAAATTTTCCGTATATTCTAAAAATATAATAATGAGTTTTCAATTTGGAAACACAAAACATATCAAAATTAGACGTTACGATGCTTCTTCCGTGGAATTTAGAATGGTAATAATATACAAGGCGTTCCATTTGAAAAAAGAAACATGAGAAAATTTCACGTCTATGGTGCTCATGTGCTTATCAAGATATTTTTACAAGTTTATACATGAAATACTCGGGACTTTTCGTAATTTAGATATCTTGGAACACCTATAATTAACTTTCCATGTGTGGTGCAAAATACACTACGTCCATTTATTATGGAATAGCTAAAAAAAGTACTTAAATTTTAAACGCTTGTATTTTCATCAAATTTTGATCAATCTGTTCCATTTTTTGATTATTAGGTAGATTTACTCTTGAACTACTTAGTACAAAGTGGTTTTCCTTACTTTACTGTTTTGGCCACATCACGATGTTTGTATTTTTTTTTATTAACACGAACGGCACTGCGCTGTAACTGGTACAGTATGTTATATACCTAACTAAGATAGCAAGGAAAATCACTATAGTAACGAAGTGTTTTAAGTTTATAATTAATTGGCAATATCACGATTTTTTAAATCTTATTTTTTTAAGTAACACGAACGGCACTGCGCTGTAATTAGTACAGTAACTACCTAACGGAAACCTGTAACCAACACGCTACTAATATCAAATTTTCAAAGTTATTTTGTAGCTTTTTTGGAAAATACCTTACTTGATGAACAAGAACTTGCGTTTATTTCATGAACAAAATGCTACGTACGAGAACTATATTGTATACGCATTTAAAAAAGTAAATTTGTAAAGTTTCCTATGCTCTTTATTAGCACTAATTAAATTGCATTGTTCAAAAGCTGTAATTTCATTTCAAAATTATATAATGCAGTAGATGAAACATGCATGCATACATTTCCTTTCAATTATTAGTTGAACAAGCATGGGTGTTCTTCAATTGCATATGACGAATATTCTTTCAATTCTTGTTATCAGTACCTATGATTAACTTCAATTTTTTGAATAAAACTTTTTGATATTGGTTTTTTTATTTCTAAATGAGGCGCATGCCGACTGTTTAAAAAAAATAGTGTGCTTGTAGACCACACACCAGAAGTGAAACTTCATACGCACAAAACAGAATAATATTTTTATTTTATGCAAATTCGCTGGTAGAACCAAAGACATGTACAACGATAGACAGAGCAGGTCATTCATAAGTTAACAAATGTTTGCATGCCAGTATTAGAAATATTAACGTGAAGAAGGGATAGATAAATTAATAAATATAAATACATAAGTAAACATTTCCAACAGGCAAAACCCACTTACAGGAAACTCACTAGAAAATAGAGACTAAAAGTAAATTACAAAGCAATAACTAACGTTGCTTAATATAAACTGCAGAGCAGCCCAAGCCGGCATAAGACGTAGATTCTCAAGATTATACATTATTGAGCGCCAATATAGAATTTAAGATCCGATTCACCAATTCAGCATTCAGGCCATTTTGGCGTGAGATAGCATTAAATGGATTACACATTAAATAAATAGGACCCTGTCTCGTAATATTAGACCTTTCTGCTCTGAGCTAAAAAGCTGGGGTATGCCTTGAACTAGACCTAGGAACTCGAAACTGGAGGCATTCCAATAGAAATTGGTAATCAACGTGATTATGAACCAAGCTATACACAAATTTAACAGACTGAATCCGCCTCCTAGCGGCTAAGGATATTTCATTAAATCTTTGTAAGAGTAAACTATTCTCACCCCTAATAGGATAGATTGTGTCGTTTCTAAAAGCCAAAAACTACCAGAAATCGTCTTTGCATTGATTCGATTGCGGCAATGTGGCAGTCATATATAGGATTCGAAATGATTGCATCATAGTCTAATTTAGATCGGACAAAAGTGTGATATAATAGTTTTATAGTAGACATGTTTCTAATATATTTACTGTTTCTTATTACGAAACTAGAGTCTCAGAGGATGCCGAGACCAGTTGAAAGTAAGCCTTATATCAAATAAAATACCCAGGGCTTTAATGTTTTCAGGTCTACCCAGCACAGCACCATACAGTGTATAAGCATATATAACAGGATTATTTTTATAAAGAAAAGTGTGATAACGCGCACTTAGATATATTAAGGGTTAACCTGGTAGCCATGCACAAATTGTGGGCTAGGACTAAATTTTCCTGCAAATATTCATAGTCTGAAGGTTTGTTTATTCTATTGAACAACTTCAGATCGTCAGCATATACAAGCCTTCAGGTTATCGCAGTTAATAACATTAATTAGATCATCAATAAAACACAAAAATGACAGGGGTTCTAAGCTAGAACCCTGTGATACACCAGAACTAACGACAAATGATGGCGATCTGAAGAGCTCATACTCAACTTACTGGAAACGACCAATCAAGTAAGATTCAAACATTACCAACAGTATCTGTGATACACCAAGGTTCCCAAGTTTAAAAAGTAAAATATGGTTTTTTAATGTGTGTGCCACAGGCCACGAAAGGCTAAGTCCTATAATATACCCGTGAGGGTACCGTAACCTGCTATATGACTTAAACCGTCAACGTTGTCCAAGTATCGAAACATGCCCACTTGGTGCACTTCACGACACCTTTTAGACAACGCATTAGTACTTCCACGGTCGTTATAGGATCAATTTAATTAAATGCCTCCTGAAAATGCGTATATACAGTGTGGCCCAAATTGGGTATACATGTATGGGTATCTTGGAAACTATAAGAGATAGAAAATCGGTTAAATGGGGAAAGTTTTAGTTCATTCAATTCCCAATTCAATGCCATTTTGATACCGATTTGATCTTTTTTCGTTTTTGAGATATTTTGAAAAAATCAAAAAGTTGTATTTTCGAAAAAGCGCTGTACTTTTTTTATTTAAAGATATTTTTAAAATCTGTAAAAATATTGTTATACTCGACGCGCCGAACAGATTCACCAAACACGGAAAACACGGATACAATAATTCTTCTTATTTTATGATTCCATTGATTTCAAACATAGGAACTTTGATTAACACACTCTATTTTTATTTTTTGTATTATGGATAAGAAAAATCGAAATGAAAAACAAAACATTGGGTCGATTCAGTCATAAAATAAGACGAATTGTTTCCGCAATTGGTGAATCTGTTCGGCGCATCGAGTATAGGACAACTTTTTATGCTCGATGCACCCATGTATTCAGTTTTTAGTTCTGACGTTTTGGTTATGAGAAACCAGCATCAACTTCTTTTTTTCTTATGGCGGCCATTTTGTTTTTTAGCACATTTAAAAAGAACTTTTTTTTCCCTTTCTTGTGATGTATAACACTTCATAAAAATATTTTATTTTTATGTCAGAAAACGACAAATTTAATTTTTAGCTGGATTGGCCATGACTGCGGAGGCCATTTGCGGTACAAAACAAATATTGCTAGTGTTTCATAGTTATTTTACTGAAAACTATACGAAACATTGATCAGACAAACATCGAATTTAACTTTTCGTTTTTAGTAACTTTTGTTTTTATTAATATTTGTTAAAAGGTAAGTTTAATATTAGCTGCCCTGCCAAACATCATTAAAAAAATATCAATATGATAAGAATGTTATATTAAATGCAATAGGAATACAAGTGTAGCACCGCCA
>MU184064.1:125397-139381 GCA_016904865.1 Pissodes strobi | reverse complement strand
AAGAATGTTATATTAAATGCAATAGGAATACAAGTGTAGCACCGCCAGTTATTTGGAACTCAATCCTGACAGTCAACACTCAAGACTCAAGCCTTAAGACAAGTCTGTTATGGACCTAAGAAATTATAGAAGCCTTGGGAAGCCAAAAGACCAAAAGACAAAATAATATTGAAACAATATTGAGTTGGCTTTAGCAACAGTTGCTACGGAGGGCGGTTGTCGTACAAATCAATATTTGCTATTAATTTCCAAACTATCGTTCTAAATATAAGTATCGGTTTCTGTTCATAACTGCTTACTTTACAACTTACTACTATTAACATACCCAAACTAACTAATCTAACCACGCGAAACCGGCTAGACCTTACCACCTCGTCCCGCTCGAGGACCCAGCCACCGCTGATGCATACGCATACACAGTTGTTCACGGTATTTGACGGTACAAAGTACAAAGTTTACAGAATATGCAGGTATCTGCCGCACGCTTGTGATCTCAATGCATTAAAGTTTCGACAGTGAGCGAGGCAACTTATATTTATTCTGTAAACTTTGCCCAAAAATTACACCGAGAGGTGTAATATCCGGGGACCCAGCTGGCCAATTTACAGGACCCCGGTTTGATA
This sequence comes from Pissodes strobi, assembly GCA_016904865.1. Classification (NCBI taxonomy): domain Eukaryota; kingdom Metazoa; phylum Arthropoda; class Insecta; order Coleoptera; family Curculionidae; genus Pissodes; species Pissodes strobi. The sequence continues at coordinate 138,758 of MU184064.1, read as the reverse complement.
TAACATTATTTAATTGTAAATGAATGGTCCTATAAGTTGATTATCTAAAAACAAATTATACTATTTGACTTTGTAAATATTTTGCGGACTGTGTAGACTTACCGTACACACCACACCAGACATTAAAGCCAAATCTTACTTGTGGCCTAGGTTCTGCCACTTGGTGAGGATTATCAGTGGCCCAAAAATGGATATTCACAATAATGAATGCTCCGCAGTTGCTGAAAAACGTTTCGTCGGTCCAAATAATCTTCATAGTGAAATTGGGGTTTTCATGACATTGGTTTACAAACCAGTTTGAAAATCATAAGCGCCTTGGGTCTGTTTCCTTTAAAACTTGAACAATAGTAGGTTTATAAGGACGATATTTGTTTTTTTTAAGGACTGTTTGGATAGTAGTTCTTGGTATAAGTATTTCCCTCGCACGTACTCTCGTCGACGTCGTCGGGTTCGCATTAAAATATCCTTAATGTCATCGTCACGAGCTTGGTTGCCCTTCTGTTATTTCTTTGGCGTTGGTACTTCAAAGCTTCCATAATTTTTTAAGTTTTAATAGTGGGCGGTGGCAAGGTTTGTATTTCCATTACATTTAATATAACATTCTAATATGTCATATTTTTCTTCACTGGCATATCGCGTGGCGATATTTAGAAATCACAATTTATGAAAATTTAAACAAAAACTACCAAATAGCATTTTGACTGATTTTGTCACTTTTCAGTAAAATGACTTAAATGCCGCCGAATCACCATAGCAACACTATCATTTATTACGGCAAATGGCCTCCGTCGTCATGGCCAACTAAGTTAAAAATTAACTTTGCCGTTTTTTGATATAAAAATAAAATATTTTTATAAAGTGTTATACATCATAAGAAAGGAAAAAATATGTTCTTTTTAAATGTGCTAAAAAACAAAATGACCGCCATAAGAAAAAACGAAGTTGATGATGGTTTCTCAGAACCGAAACGTCAGAACTAAAAACTGATTACATGGGTGCATCGAGCGTAAAAAGTTGTCCTAACAATGTTTTTACAGATTTTAAAAATATGTTTAAATAAAAAAAAGTACAGTGCTTTTTCGAAAATACAACTTTTTGATTTTTTCAAAATATCTCAAAAACAAAAAGAGAGAAAATCGTTATCAAAATGGCGTTGAATTGGGAATTGAATGGCCTACAACTTTTGCCATATAACCATTTTTCTATCTCATATAGTTTAGAAGATACCCATACATGTATACCCAATTTGGGCCACACTGTATAACGTCAAGCTGACCCTGAGCATCTAATGTTTTGCAGGCAATGTGTGGTAGTGTAGTCAAATTTGTCATGCATGAGCGAGAATTAAGAAAACCATGTTAATCATGTGAAAGGAGACGTCTAAGTTTAGGGTATAATGCTGTTATGGATGATTATCTCCAGAATTTTTGATATTACAAAGAATTGAAATAGGTCTGTAGTTTCTTAACCAAGTACAGTCGCCTTTTTTAATGCCGGAATTTGCTGTTTTCCAAATATCTGGAAATTGACATTTATTAATTACAAGATTAAAGCTGTGGGATAATGGAGCAATTAGGACACAAGCTATCTTTTATAAGAAAGCTAGGAATGTCCCTGTCGCCTGAGGTCAATTTATTTTAGAGTTTTGCTGGCTTTCAATACATCATTATATGCGGAATATTGTCACGATTTGTATTTTTTATCTGTGACGACACGCCTTACTTAGCGTGTAGGAGAGTAACTCAGATTTAGGAACGCACTACGTCAAGTTGAGGAGAGATAATAAAGGAGACACATCGATAAAAACAATAACAAGTTTATTTACAAACAAACCTAACAACGGTTAGATTGTATACTAATAAAGGCGTGTTTAAGATTATAGATGAATTAAGAGTTTACACTATACCCAATTAATATGAAATGCATGTCTTCCCGAGGGAGGCTTAGTTCAAAGTTTGTCTAGCAAGTGACGTTACTATTTTATTAATAAAGTTTATGTGAGCGGGTTGTCTTTTATTTAGGTATTTGTTCTGATATTTATAAGGTAAGTCTTTTAAGTTTATCACAAATTGCTAAGGCACTTTCACTACTTTTTAAAACTCCCCAAAAACTATCCCTTTACTATAAGTTCTAATACTTCATATATTCGACTCTCTCTATACTTTTTAGTAGCCCCCGAATGCCGTATACCTATGCATACGTTCACCCAGGTTAGGTAAGGACCTGACAACCTTATACCTGTGTATAAGTGTTCTCAGTTATGGGGGTTGTGGGATAGAACAACTAGAAGTGGACGTACCTGTGTACTGTCCAGCGACCAATTGAGCGGTTTGAGAGACCCGAAAGTCTCATTAACTCGGCGTTTGCCGGCGTATTTATATGTTACAAAATGCTGACGGCTGCATCATTAAGGATTAAAGTCGCTCCCGTCGACCGATCAAATTGTTTATAATTAACAGTGAATGTTTATATAACATTTTTCAAGTTCAAGTTCAAACTTGCGACAGGGTGATATTTAATTTAATGATTTTAACTAGTTCACAATATCAACGTTGCTGCAACTGAGCACAGCAGCCCTCAGATATTTGATTTGTGCCGAATCAATATACACACTGCGAAAACAGTCAGCAAAAGCGTTGACAATTACCTGATATCCTCCGGATTCACTGCAGTCATCCTTCAAGATGCCAAGGATTCTTGTTTGGGCTTGTATGCAGTTAACCAATGACCCGAATGCAGATGGATCGAAGCGAATGTTAAGTTCAGCATTGCCAATATACTCCTGAGAGTTAGCATCGGCTCAGAGCCGTTCTTAGGGTTGTGCAGGCACAAAGGCGGCGAAACTTAAGGGCGGCCACAGGCTGCCGGTATACAGTAAAATACACTTACGTTTTGAATATAAAAATATGTAAAACTAAATTTCATTCTAAAGACATTCCACAGAAGCAAAGCTTAAAACTTAAAAGCCTTCATAGTATTCATAATATTCACATTGCAGAAAATTTGTTTTTAAGCTGCAATATAATAAAAATGAAGTTTAGTCGCCCTTTTCTGCACTCATAAATAATATTTAAGGGGTTCCGGTTAATGCTCAGCCCTTAGACGTGCCTCATTCGATTTTACTGAAGGAAAATTAAATTTCATAGCAAAAACTTTTGAATATCTAGTTTATCAAAATAGGTCGGTGGTAAAATATTATTATAGGTATAAATGCGTCATAATAGATAATAGTAATGTCAAATTTGCTAATATGTTTTCTCCATCCAAAAGACCCCTCAATATATAAATGTAAATTGGTGACAAATTCCTAACAAAACCTTACAGAGCTTCTATAATAAAAATAATAAATAGTAGATTTATTCACTTCTTTCAATATTTTCAATAGAATTAATCTAGTACAATATTGTTAAATATTATCCTGTAACAATTGATAAGCAAATTACTGCTTATTTTTTTAAAGCACCTAGTTATTGGATACCCGTATCTGCTTTTTATGTTCTATGACTATTTAGTACCTACATACGTATGCCTAGTATAATTGTTGCAAAATGCCGTTATTCTAGTCTAATAAAAAAGCAGAAGCAAACCATTTAAACTAATCGAAATGCAAAAGAGAAATGATAAACACACATAGTATTTCAACATCGCACAAACACGATACATCACAAACCTAGACCAGATACTATATAGCATAAATGTAATATTTTTTAAACCTTTCTAGCAAGTAATTTTTAAAGCTGTACTTGAAATGATTTTTTGTCTTATCATTCTTATTTAGTATCGAACTTTATTATACAGCTTTGGTCCAGATATCTAACAAAATGTTGAGAGCTAATTTAACATTTTGCCTTTCTATAGGTGATGGAAAATCAGCCTTTAAACTAAGGGAATACCTAAACTAACCCAAACTAAGAGAATACCCATGTTTTAAGATTTTGTCCCGTTCTAATTCATGAAGTTTTTTGACCACTGAAAACGAAACATTTTTTGCCTGTCTCAAAATCGGCATAGAAAAATGCTTGCTCAGGTTTTGTTAGTCAATTGTTAAAAATACATTTTAGTAGATGAACAGTGTCAAAAAGGTAAAATAATGTCTTACATCAATAAGAAGGATATGTTAAGAATCTGTTACAAATAGATTTTACTGTGTTAGGATAAGGTAAAATAACAAGAGCATGATTACATAAATATTTATAGGAATGAGGGCTTATATCCAACATTGCATTACAGCCTTTTTGACGCATAATTACACTAAATATGACTTATCCAAAATTAGCCGAAACCGATACAATTTAACAGGAACAAAACTTATAAACTTGCTGTACAAAAAGAACCGGCCGGCACAAAATAACTCCCACTCTTTTTGCACGAAAGGAACAGGTCTTTAAGTCCAAAACATATTGTGTTATATTTGCAAAAACTCTTAACAATATAAATTGTATACCTAAATATACAACGATATATTAGCTACAATTTGCACAAAAGCACAGACATAGTTTCTATTTAAGAAAAATGCAAGAAAATTACGGCAGACATTATCGCCATTCGTAAAATTGTCGAACTAATCCTTTGCGGCATTGCCGCATTTTTAAAAATCGTATCGCCACCCTTGTTGCTTACTTGTCTCCTAAAATCACATTTGTTGTAAAAGTAGATATTGGAAAATGCTTTTTATAATTTTGAAATTTTGAATAAGATTTTTTTCTTTATCTTTTTCCTACAACTTTTAGTAGCCCAAAATCGCCCAACCACATCAAATATATTTTTATACATAATTACCATATCTTTTATCTCAACTATAAAAATATCCCGAAAACAAAATAATAAACAGTAAATCTTTTAAATTTTTATGTTTAAAAACTTATATTGTTGAGAATTTGCAGAATTGCCTCGTCCTGACCATCAGGATTTAGCTCGGTATACATTATTTGAGATGTAAACCTATTTAATGTATATTTAGCTGGACTTAAATTTTTACAGCATTTGCTTAATGACATTTGATCAACACAATTGCACTTAAAAGTTTAAGAAGAAGTAAGAATATTAAGAACTCTATTCTCGAAGAATAAAATGTGCTTCATTGGTGGAAAAACGGGGACTTACCAATTTCTACTACAACTAGGCCCGACGGCTTACGCGTGACGTCATCCAAAGTGATTTTACAAGCCTATATTGAAATGTGCAATTTCTTTTAAAATTTCACAGTTAAGTAGATATTTTAGATGCAAAAATCTCGAAAAAATAAAACAAAAACTTGTGTTTTGTAAATTTAACATTTTTTATATGTAATTTGAAACGTAATTGACCTAATACAATATTTCCTACAAGCTGATATTACTTTAAGTACGACTATTAGGACTTAAAATGTGTATTACTCATTTTTTTTAAATCAAAAATTAAATTGCAGTTTACTTACGTTTTTCTGACATAAATAATATTTAAGGGCTCATTCTATTTTTGTTAAAGGAAAGTGAAATTTTAAGGCAAAAACATTTGAATATCCAGTTTATCAAAATAGAATCTATTTTGATAAACTGAAACTAGATACCACCAATCTATTTAATAGATAGGTGGTAAAATGTCACTATAGAAATAAAGGTGTCATAATAGGTAATAGTAATGTCAAATTTGGTAGTGTGTTTTCTTCTCGGTTTTCTCCGAGGTGCTCTCCATCCAAAGAACCTTGAAATCTTCAAATATTTATGATAAAACATGAAAGCTTTATACACTCGTTTATACAGGTTTCAGATTATTACTTTTTTATGTTAGATTTGGTATTTTACTCGGTATATTATTGGAGTCTAATATTTATTTATTAAAAGCCTCAAATTTCCTTTTCTTGTTTTTACCCAAAAGATTATGATTATGTTTAGAAGAATAATTATTAAGAAAGAAGTGTATTTAAAATGCTGCAAAGAAAAATTTTTAAAACATTCATTTTTAGGTGATTTTTACAATTTTTAAAAGGAGTCAAAAGGCTGTTTTGATTTAGATAGTTTAACAACAGCTCACAAAGAAAAGACTTTTTATTGTAAATACCTAAAAATGTGTCTTCGAACTCATTAATCAGTTTTTTAAATATAATATAGGCTGTTGAAACTACGTCCACTACTTGTTCACGACTTATGAAACTAATTAAATTGTAAGAATCTTCTACAACACAAGGTTCATTTAAAGTTAAATTTTCTTTGCAAAATTCGCGCCTTAATTTTCTTAAAACAATATGAGAAATATCCGCTTAAATAAGTGTGAATGTGACAAATTATTAAGGAAACCTTTCAGAGCCTCTATAATAAAAAGATTAAATATTTTTAGAGCTAATTTAACATTTTGCCTTTATAGAGATGATGGAAATGGAGCCTTTAAACTAAGGGAATACCCATGTTTTAATATTTTGTCTCGTTTTAGTTCATGAAGCTTTTTGACCACTGAGGGCATATAGCAAACATTGCATTACAGCCTTTATGAGGCATAATTACACTAAACATAACTTACCCCAAAATTAGCTAACGGGAACAAATTTTATAAACTTACTGTACACAATGAACCGTACGGTCGGCGAGCACAAAATAAACTTTTATTACACGAAAGCAACAAGTCTTAAGTCCAAACATTTTGGAAAGCTTAAAACATGAACTTTAGGTTTTAGCTACTCGGCTAGTTTCCATCGCAGCCTAGTGCATAGCATTGTTCACATAAATTTAAACACACTAAAGTACTGGTATTATAAAGAAATAAACAGAAAATTAATGGGAAATCGAAAAACAAATAAGAAACCGGTCGAACGTTGAAAGTACCCTAGCAACAAACTGGCAAGTGACAGGAGGCAGCGTTGCCAGATTTTTAAGAACCGTCTCGTTATCCTCGAAGTGCAGCCCAAATATTAAATCGTTTGCGTTAGTACTTGCGCAATGGTAAAAAATAAATATTGTTACGAATTTGCAGAATTGCCTCGTTCTGGCCATCAGGATCTGGCTCGTCTGGGTCGGTAGAGTTAGTTTTATACATTATTTGGGATGTAAACTAATAGGACTGTTCTAGCAGCGATTTCAAACGGTTTCAAACCGTCCGGAGTTTGCGCAGAACGATATAAACGTCGCTTATATGGCTATGCGCAAACTCCGTACGGTTTGGAACCGTTTGAAATCGCTGCTAGAACAAACCTATTTAAGGTATATTTAGTTCGACTTTAATTTTTACAGCATTTCTTGAATGACATTTGAAATTATGTTTTTACATGGAACTTAATATTTATACAAAATAATTAGGTTATTGGTTAGCAACGTTTATTTTCTTAAAGGTTTTGATTCCGTTATTGCTTCACTTTCCGGTTTTTATATATTTACTTTTCGGATTTTAAATATTTATTTATATTTAATATAACTATACTGTAATATACCAAAGCAAACTTTTACATTAAGTATCTAATATATTGTTAACTGTAATCTTGGAATACATGACGAATATTTTACGTTTCTTTGAAAAATAATTTGTGGCAAACTACAGTGAGAAGTAGCTCAAATTGTGATAAAGCGCCCAATCTGGCAGCACCGGATATATGACGTCGAGATGGGAATTGACATTCCAGTCGCCCAGTGTGGCAATCAACTTTAAATACAGCAGTAGGCGCGATAAAATAATTAATACTTTTACTCGGCTCCTCTTGGCTCCTCTTAATGCTTTTCTTATGGCAGTAGCTACATCGGTACCTGGTGAGACGACATTTTCCAAAGCAGAACTCATAGTCTGAAAGGGTAACCAGTAATCCAAGAGAAATATTTTTCGAGTTGCAGTATTTATTTTTTTTAAATCGTAACCGTTTCTTTGGAAAATAATCAACCCAAACCACAGTGAGAAGTAGCACAGACTGCGATAAAGGGCCCAATATGGCAACACTGGATCCACAACATCGAAGACGGCGAGTTGGGGATTGGAATTCCAGTCGTCCAGCGTGACAATCAACGTCATACGCGCGATAAAATAATCAATACTTTTACTGGGCCCAGTTTACATAAAGTTTCTAGCGGAAAATAGGTATAACACTTCGTATTTTTTTATGTTTCCATTTTAATTCATGTTTTGTATTATAAATGTTTCTATGTTAGTATTAGGTATAATATACACGGTATACTTTAAAGCAAAAAATTTATATATTGACCTGCTCTAGTTTCTAATAAATGTAACTTTTCTGTTACGTTATTAAAAACAAGCTTCCATGATACAGAAATACTCTTCGGTGTCATCGGCAACAGCGCCGCAGGAGCGGTAAGTAATAGTACGGTTTGCATACTATTTTATAAGAGGGGAAAGAAGAAGGGGAACAATGTGGGCGTTTTCATTTTTAGTAAACCAATTCGTCTATTTGTTATATATCTTTCGGTAGAACATACTATATTAAACCCCGGCCTATTCAACGATCGATTCTTGTCAGAAAAATATTGTCCAGTTCAGCGCGGATTACGTGGAAGTGAAGGTTGCTAGGTGGGAATTATGGACGGGACAAAACACGAATCGCTGTATAGTTTCAATCGCATTGCCGTATCACATAATATGTAACGTTCGCGTTCTTCGTATCACATATTTCATTCCCGTGTAACTCATTTCGTAATTTTCGCAACACGTTCGGCACCTTCTGAAGTGTCAAGTGTAAAAAATATAAAAGAAATTAGACGAAATACAGAAAATGAACACTTACATGATATAAATGAGCTACCCCCCAACTGCTGAACATAGCAGTGCAATATAATAAAATAAATATATATTTCCCGTTAAAATAGAAAATCTTTATTCTTAAAGTGTGTATTAGACTCACTGGTATAGCTGTATGTGAATAGGTTATCATGATTACTGCATATTTTGAGAAGCCTTTAAACTTCTGAATTAACGAATTACTTATTTTAAAAACAAAGTTACGTCAATTTGCTATAATAAGAAACACATATTTTTATCGAAAACATTAGACATATTGCAGACACACAATAATGTTCCGAGTGCCCAGTAAATCACGTAAGATTGTGCCAGAAACCATATTTAGTGAAAAAAAACAATTCCTTTTGTGATGTCGCTCTCGCGGCGAACAAAAAATATAAGAGTTGAATTATTTTCTGCGGTGAGCAAATAATAATATAAAAATTATCATTATACCTACCTACAAAGAAAGGTCCACTTATTTTATAATGTTAAGAAAATTCTAACGGTACTTTAATAAATAGGGAATTTTATTTATGATCTTTTGATGTCAACATGCAGTGGAGTAGTATATTTGTATATTATATAAATATGTTTAAGATTCCTTAAATCTAAAAAGAGTAGATGAAGAATACTAAAATCAAAAACTAACAGGCCTTAATAATAATAGAAACTGGACGAGAGATCGACATGAGATATATTGGCCTATGTCACTCATATATGGAGTAGGGCAGCGCCACGTTCCTCGAATGCTGGGTCATTTAAAAAGGCAGCGCAAAGCAATTTAGACTAATTTTATTGAGGCCATTATAAAATATTTTCATAACAGGATTATTTCCGGCAGCTACTGAATATTGGAATATCTTATAATTTTCTTAACTCAATTTGGAAGCCCCTTTGAACAATTTATTTTGAACATTTTAATATTTGCTTTTATTGCTTGATACTGATTAAATGCATATTAAAAATAAACCTATGCTTTCTTACACTTACACACCCGATTTAGACATAAGTTCGGAATATGCCTTTTTGTCCGAAGTGAGCTTTCATGTCACCGCGAGGAAATACTCGAACCGAACAACCTTGACGTCATGTGGCTCAAGTTCACCGCAAAGTGATTAACTAAGTTTAATGCTATCTGACCGACAACGAAGGTAGAGAAGCTGAATAATTTGCCATCAGCTGCGACCAAAAGGAAAGCCCTGGTTCGACAGAAGATGCGAAAGAGCTGTAGGTAGGAAACAGCAAGCCTACAAGTACTGGCAGCAAAATCAGATAGCTGAAAATCGCAATTACTTTGTCGAAGCGAGAATCGAATGCAAACGTGTGATCGACGAAACTAAGGACAAACACAATCAAAGGATCAGGAATAATACCCCAGTGGCTCCAGGAATTTCTGGTCGGTAGCAAAGGCAGTAATTAATAACTTTACAAAAACGTCTCTCCCACCTTTGACAGACAAACGTAGCATCTCGGCGACTACAGGCAAGGAAAAAGCAAACATGCTCGCAAAAATGTTTTCATCGCACTCTACCTTAGACGTCCCCCAAGGCAAGGCTCTGCCCACCATATCGAACATCAACACTACCATGGCAGAAGTCAAGTTTCATTATCCTGATATTCGTAAAATCCTTAAAGAACTACATACGCAAAAGGCATCAGGACCGGACCAAATACCTGCCATCGTATTAAAGAACTGCGCCAACGAACTAATACCCGTTTTTCCAGACTTTTTTCTTTGTCTTACCGCAAAGGGATTTACCCATCTTCTCGGAAAGTCGCCCCAGTGCAACTTATTTCAGTCCACGCCCTCAAACTATCGCCCAATTACCTTGCTTCAGCAACTACTCAAGTACAGACAGACGGCAAGAGCGCACCAGATCGGCGTACACCTGGAAACACCTAGAACATCGCTTTAAAATAACTCCTTTGTCTGGCGCACAGCATCACTGTGGAACTCACTCCCAGGACATCTGCTTCCCCCTAATTATAATCTACAACTATTCAATAACCATGTTAATCAACATCTGCGCACACACACCGCTCGTCGAGCTCCATAGGATCTCGCTTTAGTGTATATGCCACTGCCATAAAAAATTATTAAAAAAAATTAAAATATTAAAATAAAATAAGTCGAAGTTAATTAAATTTATAGGTCAGAAACTTGCTAATTAGGTTTATAAGCTTCAAGTTTATCGATATAATACACTGGGGTTGAAAATTTAACACATAAAATCGTTTAACCCGAATTCAAAAAAAGCACTGTGTATTAATTTCCCCATGAAAAATTGATGTCATAAACAAAGTTAGAATTCAGAGTATCTTCAAAATAAACTCGGAATATTGAGTTTATTTTTATGGAATTTCCAGTTCACCTTATGGAATACCGAGTTTGCTGTACCAAATCAAGAAACTGCAAAAATATTTCAAACCAGTTTACAAAATCGCTAGTATATTTACGCGGAATTACGCAATAAAATTAGAATTTCAAAAATCTGCCGAATATGAAAGAAATTCAAACTCAACATTCCTTGGCAATAAATCGGATTTCCAAGTCAATATTTCAATTAAGACTTGTTTTTCGAACTTTCGTGAATAACGTAGAAATTCTGAAAAGCAGTCTTTGAATATAGAAATTCCTTTGAGGCATTTGTAAATTCCGGGAAAAATCCCGGAATACTACGTTTATTGTTTACATAATATTTCATTTTATATTATCTGTACTTAAATCTGAATATCGCTTAACTTTTGTAAACTAGGGTGAATATTTTCAACTAACGGAAAGTTTGAAGCAAGTTTGTAAACGATATCTATGAAAATATCTTTTACAAAGGTTCATGGTTTACGCGTGGACGGAGATTATTGGAAATTATCTCATTCGAACGATCTTTTTTGAAGACAATTTAAATGGTGCATATTTTCAATTTTTGCAATAAAAATACGAACAACGATTCATTGGAAAATGTGCGCTTAGGCATTAAAAATCAGGTGTAGTTTATGTACGATGGTGCACCACCCCATAATTTTAGTTACCACCTTATTTGGTTATTTAAATCGTTAGCGCTTGACTCCTGGTTACGCGTAGCAAAAAAAAAGGAAAACCCGTCGGTATGACCCTGTAAATGAAACATTAATATATTCAAGGTTTCGCATATAAGTCAAAACAAACATACAAATAATATACCAAAGAAGAATCGGAGAACAAAAAAATAAAATCAATATTTTATCTGTGAAGGGTCTGTTATCTGGTCAACGTCGAACTCGCTAGGCCGCCTCAAAAGGTTGAAGAGAAAAACCTCTGTAAGGAAAATTAAAACGGGGACCATTCACGTGGTTCTATTTCTTAAAATGAACAACACTCAAAAAAACCAAAGTTAACTCGCCTGACAGAGCAGTACCAAAGAAATAATTAACCAAAGGTAAGGTAAAGGTACGCCTGTAAGTCCAAAAATAACTCGGGTGGAAAATCCCGCAAGGATAAAATCAAACAAAAACTTCGATCATGGCATCAACACTGCTGCTACAGTGGCAAGCCGAAGCACAGTGACATACCCGAAACTTTCCGGAACCAACGTGGAAGGCAAAGGAACTTGCTCTAAAGTCCCCACTTCAAGAATTACATCTGGCAAATAGAAACACGGCCTGCTTATCACATGTCACATCCAAAAATATTCTAACCCATTTCGAAAATGGGCGCCCATAATTTTGATGTACCCGAAGCCTATTTTAATTAATTACACGAGTTAGTCGAAAGGAAATACTTATTCGACCCAACATTTATGAAGAGGAACGTGCTAGTATAAATTAAGTATAAATTTAGCTTACCTCCTCTGAATAATGAAATAACTATCAAAAGATATTTAGCAGATTTAGAAAACGTAGTCAAACAATTCCCAACTAACATTAAGCAAGTCTGATCTAATAGGATATTATTTGGTTTTTCAATGTATGATTGTTCTGTCATAATGACAGTGACATTACCTTTGTCAGCCCTGGTTATGATCAGCTCACTATAGTCTTTGAGAAAAGCTTAGTTTTATTAAACATGACGAAAGTTTTTCTTACAGGAATATTAACCAATGCATACAGCCGGAATAATGACTATGTTTCTGATTCTCTTGAATTTTCAAATTTCACAAATGAACCACAATTACCGAATAACTTTGTTCTCATAAGTCTTTATATCGTATCCCTTTTCAGCAATATTCCGTATGAATTAACTGAAAATAGCGTAATTAAACATTGGAATATAATAAGTCAACACACAAGTATAAACCAAAGAAGTTTTCTGAAAATTTTAAAATTTTTGTTTGATGCTACCTATTGCAAATTTGAACAACAAATTCTAGGCACTCCTATGGGAGCTACATTATCTCCCATTATCTTCCAATTTATTATGGGTGATTTGCTCGGCATATGTATAGCAAAGCTTTCTTTCCTTGCCTTTTTTAAAAAAGTACGTTGATGACGTGGTGACTTCTGTACCAATTGACGGATGCGATGAAATTCTAGAAGTGTTTAATAGCTCATATATAGTTCACGATTGAGAGAGAGACTGATAATAGTATATCTTTTCTAGATACAAAACTCATTAGGAATGATAATAACTAGATTATTCTTGACTGGTACATAAACCCACAAGTTCTGGCTATATTTATTAATAAAGGCAAGGA
>MU184064.1:86074-110397 GCA_016904865.1 Pissodes strobi | reverse complement strand
CCTAACTTAAATGTTTAACGAGAGAAGAGCATATTTCTAATAAGGTTTTAAAAAAGCCCTATTCTCTTGATAATTATCCAATTTGTATCTGAATCACTGGACAAAGGAAGTTTAACTGAATAAAATAATGCTATATTTCTGGAAATCATGTATAAGCACAAGGCTTCTCGCGTGGGTAAATTATTGATTATGAGCTCTTTGAAATGTGGTTCTCTTAATATACCTACTGCATTAACATTGTTTCGCCTTAAACACCTCATTTAATTTTAATAATTGAATAAAAACAGAAATGGCATCTGCTCTCAAATTATTTGAGAAAATCCCTGAGATGGTTGAAACGCAACTACACTCCTACAAAACGTAAAATCAATAAGCATAAATAATATCTGTTCATTGTTTGCCAATTTTATTTGTCAATATACTTATTAATTATTCTGACTCAAACCCACAATATTTCGAAAATATTTCCCTTGCGGAAAGAATGAATTAATTGAATTCAGGCATATTTTATGTGTTAACCATTTGTGGGCCGCCATGCCATAGGGATTGTTTTTCCTGGTATTTTGTAACGCGACAGTGGTGCAGTGGCGGCTTGTCGTATAAATCAAATGAGGCTGGGCCTCACATGTGAAAATTACGATATAATCTGAAATTTTCAAGTGATGTTTATGTAAATATTATAAATATAAAAAGTTTGTTCATTAATGTCCAATCATAAAAGTATAAAAATACATTCATAGTTTAAAATATTGCCTTTTGAACGCTCAAATTGTTGCCTGACTACATAACATAGCTATAGTAAGTAAGTTCAGAAGTGTTTACTTTATACGCGTCGTGCATTTCCAAGAACTTTTGATGTGTAAACATCTTACGCGGCGGTATGAGTGTAAATCTCGGCAAATGGGACGGAAATGTGGGGACGGAAATGTGTAAACGGATGTGACATCATAACCCATGCACATAGAGGACGGCCGCGATTTCAACGACTCAAGTAGCGCTTCTAAAAAGCTAGCCGCCGGTATTAGATTTTCATGTCCATGATGTCGGTATAGAACATTATGATGTTTACACATCAATGTCCCGAGTCCTAACAGACCCGCTCAATTGTTTTTATTTATATCTTTCTTTTTTAAAACCATAAAAAAACAATCCAGAAATGATTCCATTGTTTATGGCGTATTATAAAATTTAATAACTCAACAATCAAAATAAAGAATAGATAGGTACTACATCCTTTGTTTCATAGTATTAGGGGTAGGTGCTTATTTGAAAGTTGGCAATTTTATATTGTCAACTTCTTCATCTCATCTCTTTTCTCAGTTCTTCTCGTTGAAGGGTGAAGTATCGTGTCAGGTGTCAGGTCGTCAGATGCTTATTCATAATTAAAATTAGATCACGTCGATCATGACCGTTATGACTGAATTGATGCATGGCTATTAATCCAGTCAAAATAAACAAAAAAAAAAAGTGGTAAGTTTGCAATAATTCGCATAGAGCTAAAAATTGGTACAGGTCATAAGTACACTATTACAAATAAAATATCAAAAATCCCCACCGATCCCATGTGTGCTAAAAAAAGGGCAAAGATCAAAGTATGTTTTTTAATTATTGAGCTATCGCTATTTTATAAGTTTAATAATAATAATAATAATAATAATATGGGCTCCTACGCGGCCCATATACATTATCGAACGTTCAATGTATAGTCAATATATGTGTAAATCTTGATAATGGATACAACAGATCAGCATGTAGATGCAAGTGATTCACGAGTGAAGAGAGATATTGAAGACGTCAAAACACTTTTTGATTGGTAATTATCACATGATCCTTTTCCTGACATTAAACAAATCATTTCCATTGCTAGTAGATCGTCGATGATAATAAAATTAATTGTCATAATGCTCGTGAAGTGCGATTAGCTTCTATGACTAAAATGGCAGGACAAGATTTCAATAATATTAAATTAAAACGTGCTGAGAAATTCTTTTCCCTTTTAACCATGAGTAGCACCATAAAAGTTCGTGATGAAAGGTACCTGTAGATCCTGTATTAATATTTCAACGCATGAGTATTACTAATGCATTTGAGCATTGAGCATCAGCTATTTTCAAAAACAGTATTTAAATTATTTGAAAACCGTAATAATTTAATCGATTGCGCAGAAGTATTTAAAAAAATTGACGCTTCTTCACAAGTCATCATCACAAACGGGATTCGCTTTCTTCTTGCTATATATGGAGCTCCAAAAAAAATTGATCCAAGTACAGATATTCAAGTTTTGTTAAAAGCACACGGAAAAATAAAATAGTACAACTATCTGGTCTTCCTCCAACATCTGCTTCTGCTTGTCAACACATATCATGTATACTATCAAGATTAAGTGTGGCTAGGCAATCAACTGGTTCCAAAGGACTGGGGTTGGAAATTGGTAGATAACACTTTGGAGCCAATTCAACCTTTACTTCCACCTGTTCCAGAAAATCTCTTTTATAACATCATTTTTGCAATTGCAAAAAGGGTTGTAGCACAAAGGGGGGCTGTAAAAAAGTCTGATTATTTTGTTCACCATTATGTACAAATTGTCAAAGCCAGTCTTGCTTTAATACTGAATCAAATGCAACAGATGAAGGTTCTTATGAAATTAATGAGGAGACAACTGATGCATCTTTCTTCTTGGAACAGTCTACAGATATCCAGCAAGAAGAGGACGAAGAGAGCGATGAAGAAGGCGAAGAAGACAGTACTGTTGAAGGATTTGGAGATTATCAGTCAGACTAAAATTTTTCCGAAATCAACAATAATTATTATTAATCATTACCGTTACCATACTATTTTTTAATTATTAGCATATTGTCTAGTAAAACCGAATTACAAAAAAAAATTAAAATAATTTTGACTTTGACCTTGAATACATTTTTTAGCAGACGTGGGATCGGTGGGGTTCTTGACATTTTATTTATAATAGTGTTTTTAAGACCTGTACCAAAATTCAGCTCTATGCGAATGACTGTAAATTGAAATGTGTATTTTGACTGGATTATATCAGTGAGAGGTTGATTTGTTTTGTGATTTTGGTTTTTCGATGAGGATTTTCCTGTATAAAAACTAATAATTAATACTGCTGTTTTGTATAGTTATGTTGTTAATAAGAAGGTATGGTAAGGCAAGGGCCGTTACAACAAGGTAAGCTGATTTGTGTTTAATTTTAATAATGCAGTATTGCCATATCCGAGGCAATATCTGTTACCAAGGTTTTGTTTATTCAAATTATTTTTTGTTCTTGGTAGTGGGTTTAGCCAAAGACATTTAACCTGAAGAGACGGGACAAATGGTTCTTTGTTTTCCCCCAACATTGAGGCACATTCTATGGTCGATAGATGTAGCGTTGCCAAATTTTAAGTTTACGAATTACTGTACATACTTTTTTCATATTAAATTATAACACTAAATACTTATTTTCCCCATTTTTGATTCATCAAAAACCGGTTCTGAAGTTCTTACATGTCAATCTGACAATGCCACTTCCCTTGGTTCCGCCTTGTTTTACCCCCAAAATATTTATAGTATGCACGTAGTAAAGTAACTGCACCAATAGATTGAGAGCATTGGAGGTCGACGACCGACGGCTCTTCCCCATTCGATAATTATACTAACTTGGTAACGTTTCAAAACCAGTGAAGGCACTGCTGTAAATATGTTTTAATAGGTATTTAATAGAAGAAAATAGTTATTAAGCTACTTTTTGAATATGTCATTAACCAGATACTTGTCATATTTGTATGTTTTTAAATAAAATTTGTATACTTCAGTTCCTTTTTATTTGTCTCAAAAATAATGATAAGCAATTTATTTTTAGGCTAGCGGTGGTATGATTTAATTTTTCGTTTAACCATTGAGAGCAGAAAAACCCTATGTGTCACAAAAACGTTTAAATTGGGATAAAATTGCGTATTTTTGGTATCTCATAAATTTCGTGTTCAAATTTGAAATTATTCAGGAAATAAGTTTTCGGAAATTTTATTTCATTATTAGCTGCTGAATAGTATATTATGCAATGACCATTCATTGCAAATGTAAGTTGAATATACTTTTTTCTACGACTGCCCTGAAAATAGACAAAAACGCACTAACAACTGCTCTTGAAAACTGGACATTTCAAACATCGTGCGAAAAGTATACTTTGCACGCGGCGTGTGCAAAGTATACTTTTCACATTCACACGCTTATTCGGGTATTTAGATTAAAGGGCTTCGTCTCCGTTTTAGAGCTTCGCCCTCAAAGGTCCCATTACCAGATCTCTAAAAAGGGGGCCCAATTATAGGGCTTCACCCCCCGGGAGCCCCTTTTTGCAAAACTGTAGAAAATGGAACTCTTATACCAGAGGGCCCCTTTTAAGACTTGGGGCTCCAATTTAGGGCTTCGCCCCCGGGGGGACCGTTGCTAAATCTGTACAAAATGGGACTCCCGAACCATAGGCCCCATTCTAGGGTTTCGCCCCCTTGGGGCCCCATTTTAGGGCTTCGCCCTCGGAGCCTCTTTCAAAATATTTGGAAAATAGGGACCCCACTCCGGTGGCACCATTTTAGGACTGTGCCCCTAGTTATAGTTTAGCGAGAAGATCTTACTCACGTAGCTTCTTTCATTAGGAATAAAATTTTCTGATAAATCAATAATAAAAATGTTTCCCATATAACATGTAATTTTCTACCACACTCCCAGTGGGGCACCCTGTATGTAGCAGTCGTAGAAAAAGTATAGTGTGCTACACGTGCTGAAAAGACTTTTTACACTCATGAGACTTTATGACACTCGCTTACGGCTCGTGTCACCAAACTGTCTCATTCGTGTGAAAAGTTTTATTTTCAGCACTTGTTGCACAATATACTATTTCTATTTTGGTATCATAAAGAAGTCTTTTCGATACGCAAAGTTGTGTCGAAAAGAAGCTCTTTTCGACACTATTTTTGATGACTGGTTGCTATGATATTAACAAAATTGTGCAATTTCAAAGCTCACTAGCAAATATTTCGACACCGTTTTGAATGGGATTCCAAATAATACAGACGTCAAAAGTAACAAGATGGCCGTCCAACTTTTGATCGCGACTTGAATAAATAAATGTTTTTCATTAAAAAACGTGCAAAATAGCACTCTTCGCCCAGTTTTGTTTGGTTTCAAATGGACGTTTTAAAGCCTGAATTTGTGCGACGCGACGCGACGTGTAGCTTTTTTGTATTTCGTGAGTGATTTCCTATAAATATTTTTTATAAACTTTATATCAAAGTAACGATGGTCTTGCGGTGTGAGGTATGCAAAATATCCAGCTATTATCATCCGAACCTGAGTTTCCACAAGTAAGTAAAAGTAATAATAATAATTTAATAACGTAAGAAATGCGTTGATTTATAATTTGAATGGTGTTTGTAGAAAAAATAGTGGATGATATATGTGCTAAAAGTGATTTTACTTTGTTCGAAGGGATGGGACACTCCGCCTTCGGCGTCGTGTCCCAAACTTCCCTTCTCACAAAATAAAACGTCACTTTTAGCACTTATATCATAAGTAACTATTATGATGCGCCTACTTTTTCTAAAGGTTGCTATAGAAACATTTGATCATGTCAAATGTAACAGATTAATATATTCGTCAATATATCATTTAAGTTCAATATTTAAAACATGTCTGATATTATGATGCATTCGTAATAAAAAATAGCGTATGATATACGTGTATAAGAGGCCTTTAAAGCCCTTGCGACTTACAAAACACTCCGCTGCGCGTCGTGTTTTGAAATATGTCGCGCGTGCTTTAAAGGCCCCCTTATACACTTATATCATAATATACTATTAATGACTTTGAATTTACACTTTTAGATTTAGTATTTAGCGATTTTTTTTTCTTA
Organism: Pissodes strobi; assembly: GCA_016904865.1. NCBI lineage: Eukaryota > Metazoa > Arthropoda > Insecta > Coleoptera > Curculionidae > Pissodes > Pissodes strobi. Next base: position 104,492 of record MU184064.1, on the reverse strand, counting down.
TTAATTATCGTATCTTTCAAATAGATATTACGCACGCCCTGTCAAATATGAAACGAAATGACGAATCATTTAAACAGATTGTTGATGGAGCTACTTAAAGGACGCCAATTCCAACTCAACAACGAGATGGTTGGGCAACGTTCACATTAACTCAGGATCAAGTTTTTAAAAAATATAAAGTTTTATATTACGAAGTTTTAGACGCTGCCTTATTACAAATTAGCACTTTTTTCGAGATTCAGAAAAATATCGGTTTATCACTTTAATGGACTTTTCAAAATTTAAATTTTACCGCAAAAACGTTCCTACCGATGCATTAACTAACCTTAAAGACTGCTACCCTAATATATTTGCTGATTCCCGATAACTATATTCTAAGCTACAATTTATTTGAGCTAATGAAGAATATAAAGACATTGAACCTCAAACTTTAATGAAAAATTTTGCTGAAAATAAAAATATCGTCAGAGAAGTATACAAAATATTTTCCTTAATAATGACTAGTGTTTCGGTGGAACGAAGTTTTTATCGCCTAAAACCTATTTACGTAGTTCAATGACCGAAATCAGACGTACTAATTTATCAAAGATTTCGATTAAAACGGTACTGCCTAATGAATTAATGAACACGCAACCGTTTTATGAAGCTTAGTCGACAAATTTGCAAGCCTGAAGGATAGAAAAATCGATCTTGTGTATGAAAAACTATAGACATAACCGGTCACCCCTTCACGTACTAAACACGTCCGACATTGCTTAACTTCAGTGATCGAAAGATAACTACTTTTTACTATTTACTCTTAACAAATTTAATATGTAACAACGGTATAACTGTATTGTATCTCACTCTCTCGCAGTACAGATTCTATGGATCTTTTTTAGTGTCGCTTTTTCGTTTCATGGAGGTTCAAATCATTCCCGTTATCAGCCGTGCTAACTGCTGAGAACGGGAGTGATTTGAAGCTTTCCCTTCAAAAGAGAAATATATCGAAGCAGTTTATTGACAGCTGTTTTATAAACAGTTTTTCAATATACAGAAAAAATACCTATATGTTGGCATTTTTTAGATTGACAACTGTAATTCTAATGTTTTTATTCCAGTAGCGGACTAACAGGAGGCGGTCGGGGCGGTCCGCCCCAGGCCGCAACGCTGGGGGCCCAATTTAAATATATAAAATAAAAAAAAAACAGTCTGTGTCTCAATAGCGACCTGTGAAAGAAGTTTTTCAAAACTCAAATTAATAAAAGATTATCTACATTCGACAATGACCGACGACAGATTAAATTATCAATAGAAAATGTCTGAAAATTTAGATTATGATGAGTCAATTAGTAACTTTAGTTCGTTAGAAGCTCGGAAACATATTATTACATAATTATTTATTTATTTATTTATTTATTTATTTATTTATTCATACACGGGCTAAGTCCATTCGTACAGGTGTACTAAAAATAAAACTAAAAACAAAACAAGAAATAAAACTAAAATTAGATAAACTAAATCTAAGTATGGTCATCGAGTAGAACATTCGGTGGTATAGTTAAAACAATCATCATATATGTTTTACTTAACATGTTTAGGAACCTTGCAAAAAAAACATTAGTCATTAGTACTGTAATGCCTCTTCAAGAATAACTTAAGACAACTCAGCGATCTGTTAAAAGAGTCCCCCTCAAATTTGTTTGCATTTTTCATGATTCTATTTATGGGGGAGTTCTCTCCATAAACAGTTTTATGCTGAAACAAGTAAAAAGTTCGTTGGTTTCTTAAAAACCTCGGAGGAATATAAAGCTGAAATTTATTTAATAGTTCTGGGGAATTTAATTGCCCATTTATAATATTGTGGGTTAAAACAATATCACATATTTCCCTGCATATTTTTAATTGCTTTAGTTTAAAACTCTCTTCAAGTTCTACATAATTAATATTTTCCACTCTTATGCCTTTTTTAAATGCTACATATCGAAAAAAATTACGTTGTACAGACTCCAATTTATCTATATGAGTTTGGTTTGGTAGTCAGGACTCCACACACTAGTACAGTTTTCCCAAGTGTGATCTTACAAGAGATGTGTAAAGCAATATAATCAAGTTGTGTTTCTGAAGGCCTTTGTGTTTCTTTTAATAAAACCTAAGATTTTTAAAGCTCTGTTGTGGCAGCTATCTATGTGATGGGAGAATGTGAGCTTTGAGTCGAAAAATACTTCAAGATCTTTAATGAGATTGACACGCTGAATGCCACATCTGTTGATTTGATAATTATTAGGAACCGTGTTAAGAGATTTAGAAAATTGGATATATTTACATTTATCATTTTGTTCCTAACACACCAGTCATAAAATCTGTCGATGTCCTCCTGAAACTGCACAATGTCACTGTTAATCCTTTTAAATATTTTCAAATCGTCCGCGTATAAAATTTATTCACATGATAAAAAAACAATTGCATATCTCATTAATATTAATGGGGCCAAATGTGCCCCTTGAAGAACCCCAGAAGTAACACTTACTTTTGAGAAGTGATTCTTTATTTTGCCAACTTGTGTTCAACCAGAAATATATGAATTGATCCATTGCAAAAGAGTGTCATGAACCCCATAAACAGACAATTTCCTCAAATGCAACCGATGATGTATTTTATCAAAAGCGTTTGAGAAATCGGTGTAGACCGAGTCCACAATATTGCCTTTCTCCAGGGCCTCCGATATATATTCGGTGTAAAGCAACAGATTGGTAGTAATTGATTTATTTTTCGAAAATCCATGTTGCTTCGAAATTATAATAATTCTAAAAGAGTCCTCCATAAAGTCAGTTATTATTGACTCCATTATTTTTGATATAAGAGATATTTTTGAAACGGGTCTATAATTTTTAATACAGGATTTACGGCCAGAGTTTTTATATATGGGGGATATATAAAAGAGTTTCCAAACAATTGGAAAACTCCATTAGCAATAGAGTTACTAAATATTAACCAGAGGGGTCTTCAAAGTGAAATAGATATTTCTTTTAAAAATTTAGCAGTGAGTACATCTGGGCCTGGATCCTTATTTAAATCAATTTTATTGAGTCACGTCAATACGTCCAAAAAGCTGAAATAGTACGAACTAATATTCAAGTTGATTTTAGAGCAGCAAATTTCGTTTTCATGAGTTATACAGAGTTCATAGCTCAACTGTATTAATTACATTTCATTTTACTAATGTATTATTCTTATATAATTATAGTATATTTTTTTGGGATCACTTTTTTCTTTGATGAGTATATTGATCGTTTATATTCTTTTGGGGGTTGTTTCTGACTTAAAGTTAAAAATAAGACCTGTCACGGACTTACTGTTTTATTGAAGTTTTTTGGTTGTCGTGAATTTAAATTGGAAAAGTGGCCTTTTTTGGTTGTCATTAATGGAAACATATCCTAAACAAATATACAAAAGGGGCTCCATGAACTGATGGCAAAATCCGCTTCGTCCGCTCGTGTAAGGAGTGTTTCTTTAACAACTTTTGGGTAAAAAATTGGGCGTGGATACCTCAAAATTTTCCGCCTGCAGGCGCATTGACCTCCGGCGGCGCCTACGGCGAGCGTCATTACCTCTCCCCTCTCACCCATAACTCGGAGCTAAATACGCCCTTGAGGGGCCCCTATATAGTTAACCACTCCGGGTCTCACAAGTTGTTAGTCCGCCACTGTTTTATTCCTTCTAAATCACTGTCTTCATCACTACTTGAAGGGCTCACTGTGATTATTAGATCGTCTATAACTGTTTCAATTTGCCCATCTACTTCCCAGTATTTCGCTTCAATACAACAAACGTGTTAAATATAATTTTCAATCTCCGCTGATATTGAGTCAATCGCTTCTAATGTAAGTTTATTTAAATTGAAAGATCGCTAGTGTTATGACTTCCTATATACCTTCTCACTACTGCCCATGCCAGTTCAATAGCGTTCAAATATACGGAGGAAGCCATAGAGACGTATGACCACGACTACCTACGAAAAATTGCTTCAATTCTATAGTTTTCGCTGTAGACTTATTGGCTGAGATTACTTCATATAATCGAAATTTTCTCAATGGAGTATCAAATTTGAAATTATTTACTTGAAGCCAAGAGAGCATATGAGACTTTGTCGAGTATCACAGACCGCCTTAAATCAAATACCTCAACTAAAGATTAATTCCCTAAATGAAAACAATTATAAATTAATCCCATGGCAGCGCACACATTAGAAACATCATAAATGTAGAGACACAAAGAGCGGATGCAGGAACAGATCACTTTCTGGTGCGGATAAAGGTACGATCAAGGATTAAAAGAACCATAACAAGACAAAAAATATCAGCACCAAAAAGGTGGAACGCAGATAAATCAAACCAGGATGAAACATGCAGACACGAATACTAAAAAGAACTAGAAACACAACTAGAGAAGAATATCACACAAGAGGCGTGGGATCTAGAGGAGCACTGGAAACAGATCAGAACATCATTAATCAACGCTGCAGAAAGAGTCCTAGGCGAAAACACAAATAACAGAAGAAGAAAACACTGTTATGACGAAGAATGCCAAAGGGCCCTAGACACCAAAAACAAGGCCAGAATACAAATGCTGCAGTGTCCAAGTGATATCACTAGAAACATCCAAAGATTCAACGACCTCGGAGCGGAGACAAGAAGGATGAGAAGAAAGAAAAAAGAGAAGCTTACAATAAAATAATGGAGGATGTAGAAAGGCAGGATCAACAAACAGCCGAAACTTATTCAAACAAGTAAAAAATATAAGGAAATGTTACATACCAAAGAACAACATCTTAAGAAATGAAAACAACGATCTCATAACTGACCTAAAAGAAGTAATGCAAGCATGGAAACAATTCTTCGAAAACCTGTTAAACATAGATGCAGTAACTAGGAACCCGAGGTACCAAAGAGCGGAGGAGTATGTACCAGAACCCACGCCAAAAGACAATAAACCAATTAAAGAATAACAAGGCCCCGGGTGAGGACTCCATAATGTCGGAGTGCATAAAATGTGGAGGAGAACATCTATATACTGCCATACTAGAGCTACTGATAAACATATGGAAAACGGAAACCCTACTAAAGGAGTGGAATGAGGGTATCACCATCCCCATTCATAAGAAAGGGGACCGGCCTGTAAAAACTATAGGAGAATAACCCTGCTAAATATAACATACAAGGTGCTATCAAATGTACTAAGAGGACGCATATCCCCATATGCAGGCCACTTAGGGGACTACCAATGCGGGTTCCGACCCAAGAGATCAACAACATATCAAATATTCACCATAAGACAGCTCCTAGAGAAATTAAGCTGGGAGTTTAACAGAGAGGTCCACCAACTGTTTGTAGATTTCCGCCAGGCATACGATAGCATCACCAGGGAAAGTATCTGGCAAGCGTTGGAAGGCATAGGGGTACCAGAAAAGATCATAAAGTTAACCAAGATATGCGTAGAAAACTTTAAAGCCAAAGTTAGGATAGGAAAAAACAACACTGAAACATCTCCATCAACAATGGCCTAAAACAGGCCGATGGTCTGTCACCATTGCTCTTTAACATAGTGCTGGACATGGCTATCAAAGAAACGAATATTAGCCTGGAAATACCAGCCAAATAAGGGCCCAGAAATGATCTTGGCATATGCCGACGACATTGGCACGGTAGGAAGCAATACGATTAAAACAAAAGAAATGTTCATGAACATAGAGAAGGAGACCAAGAGGGGCCTCACGATCAACGAGGACAAGACCAAATATATGCATGTCAGACGGAGAGCAGGAAGGGGCAGAATAGGACAAAACATAACCATGGACACCTACAATTTCGAATGCGTAAACCAATTTCAGTACCTAGGAGCGGCTATAACCTCGGATAACGATATCAGTAGCGAAATATGTTTTTATACAAAAAGGCAATAAATGTTTTTTCGCCTTACAAGACCTTTTTAGGTCCGACTGATATCTAGGAACTCTAAAACACGGATATATTCGGCAGTAATCAAGCCAATTATTATGTACGCTTCGGAAACATGGACAATGACGAAGCAGAACGAACTAGTGCTAAGACGCTTTGAACGAAAGTGTTGCGGAAAATATTTGGGCCTACAGTAGATGAGAGATAAGAACGAATGAGGTGCTCAAGAGCATGTACAAAAGACCGAGTTTAGTAAACGAAATAAAAGCACAAAAGCTCAGATGGCCCGGACACGTACAGAAATCGCCGAATGAACGTCTTATTAAGAGGGTATGGGAGGAAAACCCAGTGGGAAAGAGATCTTTAGGAATACCAAGGCTCAGATGGAGGGACAATGTCGGAGAGGATGTAAAAATCTTGGGAGTACGGGACTGGAAGGAGGTTGTGTTGGACAGGGATAGGTGGAGACGAGTCGTAGATGCAGCTAAGACCCACGAAGGGTTGTGACGCTACGAGAAGAATGTAACGAAGTTACTATCTTTTTTGGGGGAATAGGATGCACTACGGATTAACTTTCTTATTTTACATGCTATTAACATCATTCTTTTTCATAAAATATAATTTAAATATGCTAAATTCAATTCTATAAAATATTCCGTCGCGAAAAGCCGGGAAATCGGTTTTTACTTTTTCCGTAGTTCTCGTGCAGTACCAGTAGAGCGTCGCGATCTTCGTCGTATCACGCTGCGCGTGAGGTCCCCACCTATCGGCCGGCCGATGACGCGATCGCGGCGATCCCCATTACGGGTCGAGCTAACAAAACCGGGCGGCATCGCGCTAAACAGGCAGTACCCACCCGGGGTTCTCGAGTCGAGTCAGTCGGCAGTCGAGAGGCAGTCTAGCACCGAGCCAGCTCCAGACAAACCGGGAAGGACCGACCGACCGAGCAGGTAAATATCCGTCGTACCGTATTCCTGGTCCATGATCCTTTCCCTATTGGCAAGTGGAGTAATCCCCGGCCATCCTGCCTTGGCAAGCGGAGTAATCCCGGCCATCCTGCCTTGGCAAATGGAGTAATCCCGGCCATCCCTATTGGCAAGTGGAGTAATCCCGGCCATCCCTGCTTGACAATCCCGGTTGGCAAGCGGAGTAATCCCGGCCATCCTCCCGTAGTAATCCCAGCTCCCCTATTGGCAAGCGGAGTAATCCCGGCCATCCTGGCTTGGCAAGTGGAGTAATCCCGGCTAAGTATCCTTCCAAACTAAGTCCATCCAGGAACCGTTCTGCTGAACCGACCGTGTCATAGAGCTGGAGCTATTGAGAACCGTATACCGTATTTATCGTAGGGCTTCCGTACCGTATCTACTGCCACACGTACCGTAGGGCTTCCGGACCGCTACAGTTCACCGTATCTAGTACCGCACTTACCGTAGGGCTTCCGTTTCGCTACCGTTTACCGTATTTACTGCTATATTTACCGTAGGGCTTCCGTATCGCTACCGTTTACCGTGTGTACTGCCATACTTACCGTAGGGCTTCCGTATCGCTATCGTTTACCGTATTTACTGCCATATTTACCGTAGAGCTTCCGTACCGCTACCGTTTACCGTGTTTACTGCCATATTTACCGTAGGGCTGCCGTACCGCTACAGTTTACCATATTTACTGCCATATTTACAGTAGGGCTTCCGTACCGCTACCGTTTAACGTAATCGCTAACATACTTACCGTGGGGGCTTCCGCACCGCTACAGTCTACTGCGCGATTAGAGATTTCGATTCTTTTACTACCGTTTTGAGTTTTCTTACGTATTAGCGGGTTGGGTCGCTTAGAATAAGTTGTCTGATACTTTTAGCTATAAGAAAGTTAGGTTTATACTTACTGTCGGATAAACACGACCATTATTTTGTTTACACGGAGTGTTTCATTTACCAGGGACCGATTCCGATTATTTAAACCGAACCTTGGACAACCGTTTCTCCACTGTCTAAAGGCTACCCGATAGGCGAACAGCGATCCCCTTTGTCGCTGTAAATATCAAAGGGGTGGCGCCCGAGAAAACCGAAATACAGGAGGTCGCAAAAAGTAAGTAAAGGGCGCCGTTACAAGAATAAGAAGCGATAATATCAGTGGACAAATAAACAGTTAAAAATATATTAAATCAAATATATTGACCTTTAAGAAAATATATAGTCAATGAAGATCTACAGGGGAAATCGAAATGAGCTCAATTCGGTAACTTGCTTATGAACAAAAACATAAAGTTGCAGTTATGTAAGTCTACTGCCATAAGACTTACAGCAAATTACAATAAATGCGTAGCATTTAGGTTAATGTTCGTAATACAAAAATGTAAATCAGAAAATTACAATAATATTAGCAAGACATTTGCTAACCAAAATAATATCATATACGGTAAGGAACAAAGCTGGTATAATTATCAATTAACGGAATAACTAATAGATACGATAAAAGATAATAAACGTTTAACAGTCATTTAACGGTAAGTTCGATAAGAATAAAGTAAGCAATTATATGACTTACAGCAAGGGCGTAGCATTTAGGGAAATGTTCGTAATGCAAAAAAGTAAATAAATAATTGCAACATTATTAGCAAGACATTTACTAACCAAGGTAATATTCTATACGGTAAGGAAGCAAGTCGTTATTAATAATCAAATAATATTAAGAAACGGTAATAGATTCGATTAAAGATAACAAACAATTAAAAGTCATTTAACAATAAGTTCGGTAAAAATAAGATAAGTAATTATACGACCTACAGTAACTTAAGTAGCATTTGTTCGTCGGTTCGACGTCGTCTTAAACAACCCGACGTCGATAAGCGACGTCGGTATAACCATTCGCCGATCCATTTTTGCACTAATTTGAAATATTGAAATTTTAGTCGTGCTAACGTCGGTAAGGAACTTCTAAGTGCTTCACCATTTACCAAATCCAACGTTAATTTACCTATACATATTTTTATCAAAAAAGACAGAAATGGTCGTTAGTCAAGTTTAGTATTTTTATTCGTACTTCAGAAGCACCGACCCTCTACTTCTAAACCCAAAAATAACTTATTTTGTAATTATGTTCAGGACGAACGAACTGCATAGCGTATAAAATAAAATATCACTACCGCGTTCGATTTCTTGTGTTAATGGTCAAACATATATACAGAAGTTTAGGAGCTTTAGGCATTTGCGATAATCAAAAAATTGCAAACGATCGATACTTTACTGGTAAACCCAAGGTAGATAGAAAAATATTCGTGCCCCACGTATATTGTCAAATTTTAACATAAAAAAATATATATAATAAAAGATAAAAATATAGGTTCTGATAATTTCATTTTAAAATTGTAATAAAAATTTTCAAAGACAAGATTTTCCTAAAAAATTCTCATTTACTGACAATTTTATCATTTATAATTTAAAAAAAAGGAGACTATTTCCATAACAATCATAATGGCCGACAAGACGCAACATCGACGTAGCTTAAAAAGATGGCGAAGTTAGTAGTTGTATCAATATTTACTGTCCGTAACAAGGGTAAATAAATCATCACCTAAAATACCGATACATAGATAGCCTGGGGTAAATAATAGAGGTCGGTTAGATGGTGTCCTCCCGTCGAATTTCACAACGTTTGGCGATAGCACCAATCCTAACTAAGTCAACGACATATCGAATTGAAACGACCACTATCGGACGTTAGAATCCGACTACAGCTTTGGCTTATTTGATTAAAGGGTTTTGGCCTATGTTTAGGCAACAACATCAAACAAAGGAAGTTAGGGGTAGCTTTCTTTTTATTAGCGTTATGCTGATAATTAGACACCTACAAAACAAATATTTACTTACTCTTTGGGAATTTTTTTTATTTGCAGCTTGTGACACTTGGGATAACAATAATTTTGCTTTTTTTCCGATAAAAGTTTGCGGTGTGTCTATAGGCTCTTTTATTGACAGGTGACATTTTAAAATAATCCAAGAAACACTTTTAGGTTTTAAGCAAAAAATTATCCTAAGTAGGTATAATAATATAATTTCTAAAAAACAATGAAAAATTAAATTGAAATCTGTTGTTTTTTGTTTCACAGCGAAAAAATGTGAGGTTACAGGACAACTATTTTCGTATATTTATTTCAACCATTGCCAACGTTGTACAACCAACTTATTTGGATATTTTTTTTATACTAGACATTTGGTATACCAATGCCGACGACATCGGTAGTTTATATTGGTCGGATTTATTCCTAGAAGAATGTTGGTCAAAAATCAACGACCGCCCAACGTCGCGTCGTGAGCTTTACTAAAAATATCTAAACATTTCACGACGACCGACCAACGTTGGTTACGGCGACCTTTAATCTTTGACGTCGATTTAACGTTGTATAGATGTTGTGTATTTACTTTCACTGAAATTTCAAGACGCGACTTAAATTTTTACAAAAATATACTGTCGTAAATAATGATAGGGCCTACTTGTATATCATTCTCTTATGGTCATATAGAAGTAGTTGGTGGCTATTCCCCAACTCCTGCGGCTTGGCGGGCCCCCATTAGAGCTTCAATGCTTCCTGTAAAGCTGCACGTCATGCCATGTGGGTTAACATCACTTCGACAAAATGTATCAAACCGGCAGTAATGAAAATTGAGAATCTCTCTAGGCTAGCGAAAAACCGGGCGGAGGATGGATTTTTTTTGAAAAGGGTAATCTCACTTTACATAAAATACTTTTACTCATTTACTAGACGGTATTGCCGATAATGCAGGAAAATTAATGGTAGAGTGCTTGCCAATTTATCTAATGATAAATTAATAAGAATAGTAGTCTTGATGGTCAAAAATTTCAACGATACTATCTCAACTTCGAAAACTTGTCTTTTCTCTACCCACACGTTCATCGCTTGAAAGGAAAAAATCACGTAAATTGCCAAAAAATATCTTAGACAATAGAACGTTCGAAAATGAGAGACGACTGCGAACACTTTGGGACTGTATTCGTCGATACCGGTTGGGTTCGTTTCATTATTTCAAAGTATGAAATAGTTAATGTTTTAAATTGAAAGTTCAGAATAGGTACGTTGAGTTGTAATGTAAGGTAAAGAAAATTTACACCATAGAATAAGTCCACCAGTAAAAGGGAAGAAATTATATTTCTGGGTTTGGGTGATGGGGATATCTAAACATTTATTTTCTGCTTCTTTATCACATAGTACATAACGTGAGCAATTACCTCAATAGTTTTCCTCTGTTTCTTACCCATCGCCACTTCAAAATAATAATGCATCGCAGGCAGCGCGAATATGATGCTCGTTTCTCGAATAAATAACGTCCTATTACAGTGGACCAGTTCGAAGTTTATTTGATTTCTCAGATTATATATATACTTGTTCCGCATAGTAACAACAATTACTTGGTTTATGAGGACCGCCTGATTTTCTTTCCTGTCCCGTGTCCCGTACTATATTCTATCAACGACTGAGCGTTTTGGTGCGGTGCATAAGTACACATTGTATTATTGTGGCTCTGTTCAGAGACTTTGGACTCTGTTCCTTTATAGTTTTACTTATAAAAAAACCCTTTAGTTAATATTATTTCGAAACCTAGTTAATTTTCTTATATGTTCATGGTGGTTTAAATTTCTAGCAAGATGACTAAAATCCGTAAAATCTGCTAGTATTTATTTACAGTTTGGACATTTCAATTCTTGCTGGGTACAATTATGTGGTCTGTGTTCTTCTCCACATTTATTTCAGCAATCTTTACTGTGCAATATTTGGCTATGTGACGAACCCTGGACATTTAAAACACATAGCTTTATACAGTAACGAGATCAAAATAAATGGTTTGCTTTTCTAAAAATAGTTTGCCACTTTAGGTGATTCTGGCAGAATCCAGTTTTCCTTAGCAGGGTTAGTTTGGGTTTTTTGTAATAACTTTGATGCGAACATTTGTTTCTAGTTCTTTCATAATTTCGTAATTTAATCGCTGCAGTTCATTGACTAATTATTATATCAGTACCAGTTATCATCATCATCTTATTCCATATCTCATTTCCTTTCAATTTCATATTTTCAACACTGTTTATTTCTCTCTTTAGTTTATCTTGTAGGTTGGTCAAAGCTTACTAAAATTATGGCACTGTTTCTTGTTTGATTTGATTTAAACTTTTAAATGCTTTCCCTACGTATATATTTACATATTGCTTAAAAGTTTTCATTGCCTCTTTTGGATCCTAATATGGTCAATCCTGACCACCGCCTCATGCTTCTGTGTAGTTTTCGGTGTTATCCATTTCTCCTGATCTGCGCATTTTAATGCTTATGTGTGAAATGCCTGGATATGTTGTATTCAGTGTTTTTTTTTTCTATACATTAGTTTAGATATTGTTAGCCGTCTCGGCTTTTGGGTATGTAACACCTATTTGTTTTTGCCGCTACTTTTCATCAAACTTACAGATGTTACTTCTATCCTCGGGGGTGTTGTTAAAACTGACCGTTTTGGTGTTAAACCTGAAATATACAAATCCTTTTGATCAGACTCGCCAGATGCGGCGTAGTTTTATCTTTCGGAACTCCTCAGTATTTACTTTATCGGCAACTGATTTATATCTTGTCCCTGCATGCTTATTATTTATAATATTGTAGAAATGCCTCTATGGTTTTGTCTATTTCACTTTTATCTTCATTATGCGATTTCATCTCATCCACCGGTTTCTCCTCAACACTTTTTCAATTCGTAATTAGTTTCTACAATTTTTGTTAGAAAAAAAGCCATGCATAAATGCACAAAATTGAAACCGATTCGAAATGCGTGTGTCTTGTTAGTATTATAGCACTATACAGTTATGCTTTATTATAATTTACGGTTACTATCACACAAAGTGTTGATTTTTATATATTTTAAAATATTTTGTTAGGAAAAGATAAAAATATATAGGGTGAACCCAGGTAATTTCGATACTTACCAACGGTACATCCCAAAGACATTTAACCTAGGTTAAATGTCTTTGGTACATCCACACTTTGACATTAAATATCTTCGACACGGAATGACTTATAGCAGCGGTACCCAAATGATAGTGCCCGGTCCCCTGAGGTCCGCGAGAGAGTTTCCGAGGGTTCGCAGAAAGGAAGAAAAATAAATACATTTTATTAGTGTATTGGCTACTTCAGGCATCACTTTGTACTAACTTTTTGAACTGAGTAAACTAAAGAAATTCGACTTTTTCTGACTGAAATTATATTTGTAATAGCTGATGTAGACGGTTTATTATCGAATATTTTTGGTGGTTAAATGAGCTGAATCCATTAAATTTTTTTGCGCAGCTTGTCATCGTGCCATGTAGCGACTCTAATAAAACTATTTTCAAAGAATATGAATCGAACCAGTTCTGGTTTAAGATGAGCCCTGATTGAAAACAATTGCTTGAAGAAGCAGCACTTTTTATTCTGCACGACGCAGTTGTGCAATCATATCCTAAAAAACAAGCTGTCAGGCACATATCCAAAATATACAAAACTAGACTTAATTTGTAAAAAAAAAATATAAAAGAAAAAGTATTTTATTCATTATTATAGCACTAGAATTGATTTTACTTAACATACAATGTCTTTATTTAAAAATAAAAAATGTGTTTCTACGAAAGGCGTTTTTTTATAATCGAGGATATTTATTAATCTTAATTGAAATTAATTAATTAAATTTTTTTCGACGATTGATTGCCACATTTGCCTAGATGTTGTAGGGTAACTGAGGCACACCCAATTCTCATTATAGTTCGCATTGTAAACGTTTGCAGGTAGAAATGGTATAAAGGAGAAAATATAAAAATCGATCTTTTTAAATAAAAAAGTTACGAACTAAATAATGCAAAATTTAAAAAAGGTAAAAATCCTTTATTTTTTAATCGATTAGTTTATATAAAAAACTCAAAAATAATAATATAAACTAACTTATAGCTAGGTAGGTAAACTATGTTGGGGTTTGGAACCTTCGGCAACATGCTCTAAAACTGAGCTTTATCCACAATACCGAAACAGAATTTTTGCACTCGACGCGCGTTTCGCTAACCATGTTAGCATTATCAGAAGATGATTAAGACTAAAATTAAAGTCTACCTAACTTCCTTTTATACTACTGTTTGCTCAATCAAGCGGAACTAAAAAGAACCAATCCTGGAATCCCACTAGTCTCGCTGGATAAACCAATACAATGGACTATACGGAATAGGCCCTCTAACTCTATTTAAACTGTTCTTACATTTAATAATTTCCATACTTTCATATGCGTCTAATAATCTCCTATCAATTATATTATGAATTAATTTTAAATTTTTTATTGATATTCTATGATTATTATCAAAAGCATGCTCGGCAACACTTGATTTTTCTCTTCTACCATACTTTAAATGAGCTATATGTTCTTTGAATCTCGTCTGTATAGATCGTCTAGTTTGCCCAACATATTTTTGGTTACAATCCATACATCAAATTTCATATATTCCACTCCTTTCCAACATTTCAATTTTGTCCTTCGGACCACCTAATAGTTTCTTAATGTTAAACTGAGTTTGGTATACTAATTTTAAACCTACTTCCTTAAAAACTTTTTGGAGTCCTCTAGTATACTGAGGATTATACAGTATCGAAATATATTTTGTATTTTCATCCTGATTAACGAAAGAAATGGAATCACGAATGGTCTTTCTATAAATGCCTATTAATTAGTCTATTTATTAAGTTGGTATTGAAACCATTAACTTCCGCTATATTCCTAATTGTTTCCTTTTCCTTATTAAATTTTTGTCTGCTAAGAGGAAAGTTAACCATACGGTGTACTAAAAATTGAAAGCTGGCCATTTTATGTTGGTCGCAGTGGAAGGAATCATTAGGAATATATCGGTTAGTGGTAGTATCTTTTCTGTAAATATCAAATTCTAATGTGTTATTATCGTTCCTAATCAGTAAAGTATCCAAGAAAGGTAGTTGGCCATTGTTCTCGACTTCATAAGTAAATTTGATGGTGGGGAAACGGTTGTTGTTACAAAATCTTCAATATTAGCGGTTTTTGTGTCAAATATCGCGAAAATGTCATCCACATACCTGTACCATACTCTTGGAAAATATTCGAACTCTTGGCTTATTTCATTTTCAAATTTACTCATGAAAAGATTAGCTAAGAACGGCGATAAACAGTTGCCCATTGCCGTCCCTTCAAGTTGTTGGTAATTGTTATTTTTATAGGGTAAGACCTCCGGTTTTGGCCACTTTAAGTGATATCTTGCATTGAATTAATATTTCGACTGTGTTGTCTGGGTGTATTTGATATATTTCTAAATGAGCGAGATACCTATATTATATTCAATTCGACTAGTTCAAGTTAGAAAGAGATAACAAATAAAAACATTATTAGTCACACAATAATATGCGCGAGCGACACGTTCCGCCGGTTTCGGCCACTGATTATGGAGTTATGGCCATCTCTGGATCCGGTTTTGGCCATATATTTCTTTGACCATTTTTATTAGGAAACTAGGTACAAAAGAAAAACTCATTTTGCAATAGATGTATATTTTATTTATAAAAAACATCATATTTAAAAATAAAAAACATATCTAGATACAAGGATGTTTTTTCAGCCTATAGGCATTGCTATTGATATATTCGGACTGCTTGAAGGAAAGTTCACGATGACGCTTCATAAAGTTTGAGTACCAAGTTTTCCAGGCAATTTATCAACGTATGGACCTTTTTCACCACGCTGGGTGTAGATTTCTGCAGATAACTTCTGAACAGAGAAGAGTAACCCATCTTTGTTGACTGGAAAACCAGTACGAGCGCACTCCTTTAGCCATGTACATAGCTTTTCGTCCAAATCTTTACCCAGTAATCATTCAGGACCCTGTTTAGCAATTGTCTCTGGTGCGCGACCTGTAATTTTATGTCTTAACGTAGTCCTTGGGACGTTAAATGTTTTGCTAGCTGTAGCGACTGGCAATCCATTTCTTATTGCTGATATAGTGCAGTTTTAAGTTGATTGTCATCTTAGGACTTGTCCATTTTCTGAAAAAGAAAAAAGTCCTTTTACTACCACCGGTACTTTAAAGTACCAGCAAAACAAAACGAATGAAAATCAAAAGAAATTGCAAGTTAGTTCATCTTTACAAGTGGTAAATATTATTTGTCCAACATATCAAAATGCATAGAATGTAACAACTAATTTTCGTTCAAATTGTTGGGCGTAAGAGCAGGTAGGACTGTCTTTTTTTGAATTGTTAAAAAACATATTTTTTAAGTGAGTTCTGTAACAATGTAATTCATTCTAAAAGAAAAACAAAAACTTTATTGAAAAGGAATGGGACTTGAGGAGAGTAGGTATCTTGTGCTGGTACCGTCATGTAGGTATACCTACCTTTGGTAGTGAAAGGGGTAAAAAAAACCTACCTAAATTATGTTACAATATGGCCAATAGTGTTTTTCAGTGTTTAGTTTTGGCCAGGACCATGGCCAAAATCAGTTTCATCTTTATATAAGTAACTAGATTTGGCCACTTTTTAATTTCAATAAAACCGACACTTAACCTAAGTTTTATTCAAAAATTATTAAACTGTACTATAACCTAGGCCATCTATTCTTAGCATGCCGAATATAATGCGTAAAATCAATACTATAAATCTTATTACTTACCAGGTCTCATTAGCACATTTCTACTAAGAAAATCGATAATTTCTATAGAAACACAAGACACGCCACTTTGCAGTAGGATAGGCTTCTGGAGCAACCTTCGAGTGTTAACATGGTTGCAGTTTAGGGGTGCTCTGGTTTAGGGGCGTTTTGTTATAATCATTGTTGCCACGTTGTAGTAAAATAAGTGCTTAATTTTTAACAAAATAAATTGAAATTGCCAAAACCGAGGGGGTGGCCCTATTGAAAATAATTTTGATCCATGCAAAGTTTGGTTAAAGTTAAATATTCTTGTTTGATTTCGTTATCAAAACTATTCATCTCAAGTAATTCTCCAAGGTATTGCAAGGTCTGTGGGATTGGTACACTAGGGAACAATGAGCTAACATCAAACGAGATTAAAATTTCACATTCACTAAGAACCGTATCTTTAATTTTGTTTATGAAATCTAAGGAATTTAGTACTCCTGAATTCTGTTGTTTTATAGGTAAATTTTCAAACTGGCTTGCTAGCCACTTGGATATATTATAAGTTGGCGATCCTATTGCCGAGACTATGGGACGCATTGCCTTCCCCGGTTTATGAATCTTGGGAAAACAATATAGTTTCGGCATAGTAGGATTACTCACAGATAATTTGTATTTAATTTGCTCAGAAATAAGGTTGCTGCATTGCTTCAAAGTGTTTCTAACTTGTGTTACCATTTTAGATAATGGATTCCTTGAGATTTTGTTATAGGGTCCGGATTCGATTAAATTATCAACCCGTTGAAAATATTCACTTTTGCCTAATATAACAACCTTATTACCTTTGTCAGCTTTCAAATAGAAAACATCTTTCGCCTTTAATCTCTTGATTATATATTTATCGTAAGTTTTCTACTAAGATTAGGCTAGTGAGTGCAGATATTTGGTTTCTAAAGTCTTCTCTCACCAATTTCAATATAGTTCGAAAGACCATCAAAAGGAACGTGTCCAGAAAATCAAAATTACTAAATTTTTTCGATAGTTCTCGTGTATCAAAGTGAAGTTTTGAAAAATCGCTCTTATGAGGTAATCAACTCGTAAACAGAAAGTAGGATTCTAAATTTTTGTTTCAAAATATAAACGGTAAATTCGTCCTTTTTACTGCTGATTTGTTGAACTTGCCCAACGAAAACCAGAGCAGTTTTTCTAGTGGTAAACTTACGAAGAACAAAGTCATCTAATTACATTTCTTAATCTAGAAAAATATTATCAGGATATGTTCTTTTTCTAGATCTCTCTCTAAATTCTGCAATTAGATATCTAAATCTTCGTGGTATTCATCAGCACATAAGCTCAGGGTTGACTAAAAG
The DNA here is from genome assembly GCA_016904865.1 of Pissodes strobi. Taxonomy (NCBI): domain Eukaryota; kingdom Metazoa; phylum Arthropoda; class Insecta; order Coleoptera; family Curculionidae; genus Pissodes; species Pissodes strobi. The sequence continues at coordinate 86,523 of MU184064.1, read as the reverse complement.
AAGTTAATTATTTCTTGTTTGCCCTAGTTTCTTTTATCGCTTTTTTTTCTTTTTCATGTGATTGTAAAAACTTTGGAGAAGTTATCTTGTCATATCAGGCAAAAGGTCTTCAGAGTTAACAGTGGACTCATATCTGTAGTCAGCTTGTTCTGAAGTTCTAGTTTCTGCACTTCTATTAACGACTGCTAGATTTGGTGTGCCGCGATTTCCGGCATTGCCACGTTTATCCCTAACCCCAGACATAAACCTAACTACTAGTTAGGTTTATGCCCCAGATAACCCAACTCCCTAATACAAAGTCACTTTTATCCTCACTATTAAATTTTTGATGTATAAAGGTAGCAATGGCGAAATTTCTATTATTTGAAACATTTGAGTAAAACCATATCCAAAAATGAAGATAGTGTTCAAAAATAAGTAGGAAGTAGTTATTATTCAATAATTCAATT